>JZKD02S1673578.1:146090-162310 GCA_000966675.3 Picea glauca | reverse complement strand
GATGCTCATTATTTATGTTGTTCATATTATGTATAATATTGATGGTCACTTGATGAAAGATTAAAAATGGCTTAATAGACTTAATATTGTTTAAGCACAGTAACAACTGATTCACGCCTCCCCCCTTCTCAGTTGCCTTAGTAATTTCAACATGGGATTGGGGGACTATCTCTTTACATATATTGTTTTGTATTTTTATTTTTTTTAATTTGGGTGGCTAGATCCTAGGTCTTGCTAACATTTATGTGTGTCATGATGTAAAAGTAAGGGTTTTTTTAGTCATGTGAATCTTGTAAATTTGTAAACTCAGTTATTCCACGACTCAAAAATGACTAAGGACTTACTAAAATGTTGCAATAGGTGTATGCAAACTAAGTTGAACCTTCCATATCATAAACACTTATTCTTTTGGCCTTCCATGAGGTCTCATTAAGTACATGGGTGCCCATGACTTAATGAGTCAGAGCATTCACATGGGAATTGATTCAAGATGGGGATTTAGTTTTGTTTATAAATAGAATTTATGGCTACACACTGAATGAGGAGGAATTCAAAGCAACGTTATGCTATAGAAATGAGACCAAAGAGCTAGAAACCCATTGTCCCTACTCATATACTCATCTATTTCTAGTTTACCTACCATCTTGCTATTTGTTTTCTCTTGAAAGTGGTCATCCATAAGGGGGAAATATTTCCCTAACACAGTGGAGATTGATATTGATCATACTTGAAAGTCAAAAAAACCCTTTCATGAAGAAAAGTAGGGCTCACTTATTACAAGTTCATATTATATTGTTTAATTGTTGTCCATTTAAATAAATCAAGTATTGTTTCTCTCCCACCAAACAATGTTATTTAACCATTTAATTTAATTTATTATTTAATGCTTTTATAACTATCATATATGCTTGTGGACATAGGGAAGCTTTTATAACTATCATATATGCTTATGGAAGCTCCCTTTAAGTTGAAAAATAACCAACCAAAAGTGTGAGGAAAGCAGTTTTGGTGCCCACTTGGTAGCCTCATAAGTTGCCCCAATCGTGTGTTGATGGTATTTTTGCAATTATATTTGAATGTGTAGGTTTGGAGATTCAAAGATGATATATGCTTATGGAAGCTCCCTTTAATTTGAAAAATAACCAACCAAAAGTGTGAGGAAAGCAGTTTTGGTGCCCACTTGGTAGCCTCATAAGTTGCCCCAATCGTGTGTTGATGGTATTTTTGCAATTATATTTGAATGTGTAGGTTTGGAGATTCAAAGATGATGATTATATAGGTTAGTAAAAAAAATGTTCTCTCTTTCTTTTGTTGAAATTTTCTTTAAGATGATGTGAGGGGATTGAATTAGGTCCAGGTAGTTAAGATATGTTAAATGTTTTTGGAGTTGAAGAACACTAAATAGTTGTTAAGTGGTCATATTGAAATGTTTTTTCAGTAAAAGATCTAATATATTTTAATATAGCTTGAAACTTTAAGTGAATATGGTATCTTAAGTATTTTTAAGTAATTTTATTGTGAGTAAGAAAATTAAGTCATATAGATAAATTAAATTTTTTATGTATATATTAAATTATATTTATATTTCGATAAACCTCTAACAAGTGTTTGGGAAATTTAATAGGAGGTATTACTTAAAAATATTAAGTAAAACTTATATTTAATTTTAATAAAATAAAATTATTAAAAATAACAATTGTTTAATTTTAAGATATTAATTAAATTCAAAGAAAATTTTTAAGAAATATTGCTTTAAAATGTGAATTTAAACTCGATACCTGATTTCAATAATATAAAATTATAAGAATAATAAAACTTTTAACTTTAAAGGTGTTTCTTAAATCTTTGAAGAAATACCTTAGATGGGGTCACAGCTGGAAACCATGCAGATTGAGCAGTTAATAGTCCTTGTCGTCGCCCCTTCCTTCAGTCTACTCGGCATGAGCGACATTCATTTGACATGATCGAAGGTGCACCTGCATATAGGGGTTGGTTTAATGGAGAACTCAATGCTACAGCAGCAACGAACCTGGACTGGTACGATTCGCACGAGACCTATCAACTCGGCCCTTCCCGCACTTCAGCTTGCCAATTCAGCGAATATTTAGGAGGTAAGAAATGGAAATTATTATTTTTCTTTGGTTTTGTCTCTAGCTTCTTACGTCTTCCCTGACTCTTTCTCCTCCTGCTATTCTACTCCACTCCTAGGTTCCAATCTTGCCCCAGCCTCCCCCATGCTAAGAGATAGAGGAAAGCCTAAGTGTGGGTCTTCCTACTACAGTTTTGTGTCCCGATAGCCCAGGCTGGGCTCCTCCTCTCCTCCCTTTACGCCTAACATTTCTATTTCTAGCCACAATAACCCTTCTAAGACTCCTTCTCCATCCTCTAATCAGAACTAGTTGGAAGAAGCTCCTCCCACGGATTATGTTGAAGAAGAGAATCCTTCAATACCTCTGCAAGCCTCTTTTGGCCTCCCTCCTATTCACAACCTTTGATATTCAAGCAGCACCCCACAATTCTGGACAGACTACACAAGAAATTGACTCCACTTTGGAAATGGATACTTGCATAGTAGAAGAAGAAATCCCTCTGGCTGAGCAAAACAAGGAATCCCATATAATCAGTTAGCCTCCACCAGTTATAGCTCCAAAGCCAGAGATGATCAAAATTTGTTGCCTCTCATAGGAGCACTCAGACCTTATCTTCACTATGCGATGGGATATGGCAGAATAACTTCACTGCCATACCATCCTCAGTCGTCGCTTGGATATGTTGTTCAACTCCCTCTCAGGCAAGCCCGACAAATGATCATTAAGTAAAACAAAATATAAAACAAAATAAAAGATATTTGAAAATTGATTTAAGGTTTATAATTTAAATCATATAATTTGAATATATATATATATATGAAATTTATGATATAAGAAACTTAAAAGGCTGCTATTTAATTAACAAAGTAAAAATTTGACTATGGTAGATTAGGAACTTTGTTTATTGTTTATGTCTCAAATATATATGTGATCAATTATGTAGGTGACCATGATGTCTTCTCTTTTGTTATGCCATTGGAATACTCAATTGTGATGGGAGAATATCACTAATTAAGTTCTTTATAACACAATTTTGTAATTTATTGTTTATTATTTAAGATCACGTTCAAAAGTTATGTTATGAAACACTAATTTCATTTGACCAACCAATTAGGTTTTTTATAACAAAATTTTATAATTTATTGTTTATGATCTAAGATCACGTTCAAAAGTTATGTTAAACAATTTGAAATTTAGAATTTTAGATATAAAATTTAAAATTTTGAGATACTAAAATTAATTTTAAAATTCATAAATTTAAATATAAAATTTAAAATTATGATATAATTTTTTTTTTAAATAAAAATACGAAAATTTATAACTTGAAATGTGACATAGAGTTTAAAATTTGACATATGTTATTTTATATTTTCATTACAAGTGTTGGAGTTTAAATATAATTTCTACTAATATATCATTTTTAAGCCTTAGGTAATGTATTTTTACCTTAGGCTTATAATTCATTCTTAAAAAAAATCATGTTCTATATGTTCTATATTAGTTGTTTGTGGGATCATTTAAGTAATCGGTTTTACAACACAACAATTCATAATGCTTATTTCATTAAAGATATATAAATTTATATTTAGATTTTAGGAAATGGGAATAAAATTATAGTGTTAAGATGCAAAATTATATTCTAGGTATTAATATTAAAATAAGATATAAAATTAAATTTGATTAATATCATTTTTTATAATTTTATGATACTAGAATTAGGTATTGAGTTTAAGTTGACATTTTATGTGATTCATTTTTTGGTATTTCTTAATTTTTTTTTGTAAATAAATATTTTATTGTTTTAGAATGTCATCAGATCAGTACATATGGAAAAATTTCCTACATGTTCTTTCATACAAATGGAAACTAGAATAGATGACCAAATGTCTTATTTTTTGTTTAAGTTTGAGAAAACAAGAAATAAAAGACAAAACGTCTCTAAAACTTCCACTATGATCGCCTTGAACAGAAATGCATAGTAACAGAGAAGAAAGACGAAATTAAACACTAGGTGAACTCGTAGTGTCATAGTTGCTAGGAGGTTGAGGCCAGGTAGGAACAAAAACATATTGTTGGCCGCAGGTTGGACATGTTCATTTGTCGGGCTTGCCTGAGAGGGAGTTGAACAACATATCCAAGCGACGACTGAGGATGGTATGGCGGTGAAGTTATTCTGCCATATCCCATCGCACAGTGAAGATAAGGTCTGAGTGCTCCTATGAGAGGCAACAAATTTTGATCATCTCTGGCTTTGGAGCTATAACTGGTGGAGGCTAACTGATTATATGGGATTCCTTGTTTTGCTCAGCCAGAGGGATTTCTTCTTCTACTATGCAAGTATCCATTTCCAAAGTGGAGTCAATTTCTTGTGTAGTCTGTCCAGAATTGTGGGGTGCTGCTTGAATATCAAAGGTTGTGAATAGGAGGGAGGCCAAAAGAGGCTTGCAGAGGTATTGAAGGATTCTCTTCTTCAACATAATCCGTGGGAGGAGCTTCTTCCAACTAGTTCTGATTAGAGGATGGAGAAGGCGTCTTAGAAGGGTTATTGTGGCTAGAAATAGAAATGTTAGGTGTAAAGGGAGGAGAGGAGGAGCCCAGTCTGCGCTATCGGGACACAAAACTGTAGTAGGAAGACCCACACTTAGGCTTTCCTCTATCTCTTAGCATGGGGGAGGCTGGGGCAAGATTGGAAATACACCTCTTCATGAACTATGCTTGAATACTTTCTAAAAAGTTACAAGTATAAATCCAATCAATTCAATCATACACAATCTAAAATTATATATATATATATATATATAAATTTAAATTTCTTAAGTTGAATTACAAATTTTAATTTATAATTGTCATGGAATAATTTGGTTTCAATATCTAAAATATGTTGATATTGAAAAGGGGGTGAATCAATATCAAGTACAATTTAAAACCTTTTTCAACTTATACTTAAATCATTCAATTATATTCAATGAGCAATGAATCATAGTATAAGAGTTACACCACAATACACCATGCACAATATATGAGAAATAATCAATAGTTATTGTTCAAGGGAAGTAATGACTTCCAAAGGTAGCTACAGTTTTCAAATGTAAAGGGAGGGATAAACCTCTGAGAAGAAGATACAATCCTCCAATATCAAGAGATGGTTGAACTCTCCATCCTTGCCCCTTCCTTCCAACCAAGAATATATGAGAGATAATAAAACTTTACATTAAATCATCACCATCAACCAACCATCACATAGAACATGATAATGCTTCCTGAGACTTCTTCAATTTATGCAATTATTTAATTCTTGGAATACTTTGATATTGTAGATAATATTACTCAATGTATTATTTGAAACTCCTCCAAGTTTCACTCCTTGAATCCTCCCTAAAAAGAAGTTATAGAAAGAATGGTAGACTTTATTCAATTCTGGTTTATTCGGGAGAAAGAACTTGTATAGAATGCCCCACGCTCAATGTAACACCATGTTTCCCCCAGTCTGTAAAAATAACTATATTGGCCAAGAACTATGGCAAACACAAAAGATGTGAATGTTTGATTTGGCGGACCTTTGTATAGAAGGTCAATGAATGTAAATTATGTTATGATTATGTGTTGCATGACTGCTGGGAGGGGGGATGTGCTAAAAGAGACCACGATCGCTAATGAGAAGTGCTGGAAGGGACCTGAAATGGTTGCGTTAACTTCCACCGAGCCAGTACTGTACTGGTTTTACTTGCTCAAAGACCAAAACAACTCTCTGACTCCGGAATGGATTTACCATCAAATTGGTAGGTGGGGAGGCTCCTCAAGAGTTAATGAGGGGATGGGGGTGAACCGCCCATCCGTAATAGCTCCCAGACCTGACCGCGGATAGGGAAATTCGCGCCACACGCAATCTTGCAGAGAAAAGGCAAGGGTGGAAGTGTGGTAAGGGGGGAGAAGAGAAGAGAGGAGAACGTGCGCGACAAGGATCGCAGGGAAGAACTGGAGAAACTCCGGAAACACAAGGAGATCGGAATAGAGGAGAAGGAGAGTAACCTTCGTCCTTGACCTTCATTGAGTCGGAAGTAGAAAATTGAACGTCAAGCATCGTGGTCTAGCTCAGAGGTGGCTAGGGGTAAATCCGTTTGGAGTCACTGAGCCTATGGTTGGGTGGAAACGAGCACCCCTCTCAGCAGTCACGTCACACCTGGTGTTTTATGATAAGTGTTTATATCTTGTATCTTGAATTGAATATCCTGGAACATATGCTCATGTTTGTACACTCATAAATGGTTTCTGTATAGAAGTGTTTTTCTGGTGTTTTGATCGAAAATAGTGGATGCATGCTTATACTTATATGACCATAATCGATTTATATATAGAATGAACAAGTTCAAATTTTGAGTCTGTTCCCTAGAGATTTGTCCCATTTACTTGACTCACACTATGCCCTGGTTTGATTTCCCCAAAGGCACCTCCTTCCGGGAAGTTCCCTCGCATTCCAGAGCCAGAGTGAATTCCTTGAAAAGACTATCGTTTTAGTAAACCCACGAGTTTACTTCACCCCTGTCACAGAAGTTCATAGCTCGGTGATTTAGGAAGGCTTTCCAGTCTGGTCACCAAGCCTAGGGATAATTACCCAAGAACCTGTTGAAGGATCATGTGATCTGAGTCTAGAAACCTTGTACAAGAGAGAGTGGTACTCTCGGGTTTTGGTGTTTCAGCGTTTCGGCACCGAGGAAACCCAAGGGCAAGTTCCCTTGTATTTGCCAGTCGTGAAATCCCGATATGTGAAACCCCGAAATGGTTTAGTGTGAATAGGTTTTGGTGTTTCGGCGTTTCGGCACCTGGGAAACCCAAGGGCAAGTTCCCTTGTATTCGCCAGTCACGAAGTCCCGATATGCGAAAGCCCGAAATGGTCTAATCTGAATAGGTTTTGGTGTTTCGGCGTTTCGGCACCCAAGAAACCCAAGGGCAAGTTCCCTTGTATTTGCCAGTCGTAAAATCCTGATATGTGAAACCCCGAAATGGTTTAGCGTGAATAGGTTTTGGTGTTTCGACGTTTCGGCACCCGGGAAACCCAAGGGCAAGTTCCCTTGTACTCGCCAATCACGAAGTCCCGATATGCGAAACCCCGAAATGGTGTAATGTGAATAGGTTTTGGTGTTTCGATGTTTCGGCACCCGGGAAACCCAAGGGCAAGTTCCCTTGTATTCGCCAGTCACGAAATCTCGATATGTGAAACCCTGAAATGGTTTAGCGTGAATAGGTTTTGGTGTTTCGTCGTTTCGGCACCCGGGAAACCCAAGGGCAAGTTCCCTTGTATTCGCCAGTCACGAAGTCCCGATATGCGAAACCCCAAAATGGTGTAATGTGAATAGGTTTTGGTGTTTCGACACCCAGAAAACCCAAGGGAAAGTTCCCTTGTATTCGCCAATTACGAAATCCCGATATGTTAAACCCCGAAATGGTTTAGCGTGAATAGTTTTTCGTGTTTCGGCGTTTCGGCACCCGGGAAACCCAAGGGCAAGTTCCCTTGTATTCGTCGGTCATGAAGCCCCGATATGCAAAACCCCGAAATGGTGTATTGTGAATAGGTTTTGGTGTTTCGGCGTTTCGGCACCCGAGAAACCCAAGGGAAAGTTCCCTTATATTCACTAGTCACGAAATCCCGATATGCGAAACCCCGAAATGGTTTAACGTGATTAGGTTTTGGTGTTTCGGTGTTTCGGCACCCGGGAAACCCAAGGGCAAGACCCCTCATCTTCGCCAGTCGTGATTTCCCGAATCAGGAAACCTCAAAAGCATCTAGAGGAAGAGCACAACGTCATAGGATCGGTCATATGAAAAGCGACCCAAGGGAGGAGCTAAGGATCTGTTAGACCCTTTTGGGTTTCAACATTTCTAAAGACAGAGAATAGGGGAACGCTTGCATCGCGATTTCCTGAATCGTGAAAGCCAGAAACGCCTTTTTGGTAAGGCTTGTGGTCATAGCCAACGATCACATGGGGGGAGCATAAGGGAAGGGAGGGTCTGCGCTAGACCCCATAGAAATTTGGGGATTCTATCCCTCGAGAAAAAAGAATAAAAAAAGGTGAAAAATCTTAGTTGTCATAGTGGGTGTGTGACAAATTGGTATCAGAGCATGGTTACAACACTTGGCCTACTTGGGCTCATGGACAAGTTGCACAGGAACTCCATCTGAAGTACTCTTAGAAAGGAGTAGCTCTCTATACTAACCCCCCTTATCAAAAGCCGAAGTTAAGAATGAAAATTTCTATTGTGTGTATGCATTTGACAAATATGAATTATGTGCTGACTATGAATGAATATAATGTTGACTAAAAACAAGTGTTTTTCTTGCACAACAAGCGGACGATCAACCGCAGGAAACTGCAGATGCATAGAATAGTGATGCACCACAAAGTGGGGGATGGCTCCCACAATAGAGACGAAGATTCTAATGAAAGGAGAGTGGTAGAGACCCCTCCAGATTTAGCTAAGACTGTGAGAAGCCTCATGGTCGAACTTCAGAGCTGGAAGGTCGACAACGAGAGGTTGATAAAAGAGCAAGAGAAGCAAACGGAGATTAATGATGTCTTGTTGCAGAGCTTATCCAACATACAAAGACAATTACAGCATGGACCTGACACTAGGCACGTGGACCAACGACAGGCGAAGAGAAGTCGAAGCCCACCTGGGATACGGAAACGTGGCCCTTTAAGTGGCCACACTGGGAGGAGCACCTCGAGAAAGGTTCACCCCAGAGATAAGGGACAAGCGTCGGATGATTCCTTTGGAAAGGAAACTAGCGACTCAGAGGGATCTTCTAGTAGCAGAACTGGTTCTTATTCCCGAAGAAAACGGAAGAAGCGAAATCATTCCAAAAATCATAATCTCGAAGAATTCAAGAAGGCCAAACCACCCTCTTTCGACTGTGAAATAAAGAAGGGAGAGGAAGCGGAGGCCTGGCTGCTTGGACTAAAGAAGTATTTCAAAGTCCATGACTTCTCGAAAAATTTGAAGGCCCGAGTAGCCACTTTCAACCTGAATGGGAAGGATTCCATTTGGTGGGAAGACCTTAAGAACATAAAAGGGATTCACGAAGAAGACCTATCTTGGGAACAATTTGAGAAATACTTTAGGAAGAAGTATCTGTCGGAAAAGTATTTCGACGAAAAGACTAAAGAATTCTATGAACTCAACCTGGGGCAATGCACCATAGAGGAATATGTTAGCAGATTCCTCGAATTGCTAAGGTACGTACCCTATATAAAAGCAGAAAAGGCAAAGGTGCAACGATTCATCAGTGGACTACCTAAGGACTATCAAAACAGGATTGAGTTCGACGAGCCAAAGACCTTAGAAGATACTATCCAAAAGGAAAGATATTGTTATGAACAACTTGGGCATCGGACAGAACCTCGTGAAGGTTGGAAGCAGAAGAGTAGTTTGGTATTCCAGAAAAAGGGGTTTAAATCCCCAAGATTTAAAAACTAGAAAAAGGACTCAAGGATGAGCTTCCCCACCTGAAGTGTACACCAGCAGAATTTCCCCTCCCAGAGCGGGAATAAACCTTTTGGATCTACCCGAGGAAAGATTGATAACTTGAAGAAAGAACCCTTGAAATCTTGGGGTTGTGGAGAAGAACATCTACTGAGGGACTGCCCGCACCGACAACAGAACAGTCGGAGAATTTACAGTGTTCAAGAAGCTACCACCATCAATGACGTGGCCAGGAGCGTGCCGCAAATTTATGCAGCCTTGGATAATAAACAAGTTGACCACCAAGCTTCAGTGGTGGAGATGGAAGGTATGATCACCAACCATATAGTGTCTATTCTAATTGACCCTGGTTCAAATTTGAGTTATATAGCCCCTAAGGTTGTTGATAAGTGTAAATTACAGCCACATAAACATGCCAAGACATGGTTGGTACAGTTAGCCATCGACACCAAAAGAAAGGTAATGGAGGTCATACCATCTTGCCAATTCACTATGGGTGAATTCCCCACCCAAGCAACCCTTAACGTATTACCCCTAGGATCATATGACCTCTTGATTGGTATGGACTGGCTAGCCACATATAAAGCCAGACTGGACTGTTACCATAAAACCTTGAATGTGTAAGTGAAGAAGGAAAAAGGATAACCCTTCAAGGGATCCAAAAACCTGTCTCGGTGAGACGAGTATCAGCCCTTCAAATGAGAAAGTATTGTAGAAATGGATGTCCACTATATGCGATGCAGGTGTTGGAATCAGTTGAAGATGACAAACCAAGCCTCGAAGACCACCCCACACTAAGAGAATATAGGGATGTATTTCCGGAAGAGGTACCGGGTTTACCTCCGAGAAGGGACATTGAATTCTCAATAGAACTTTCACCAAGAGCGGTGCCAGTGTCTAGGACACCCTACAGGATGAGCACACCTGAGCTAGTTGAGCTTAAATTGTAACTAAAAGAAATGATGGACAGAGGCTATATCTGACCCAGCGTGTCTCCATGGGGAGCACCAGTCTTGTTTGTGAAAAAGAAAGACGGTACCCTCCAATTGTGCATAGATTATAGACAACTCTATAAGGTAACCATAAATAACAAGTACCCCTTACCTCGGATCGATGACCTGTTCGATCAACTGGGAGGTGCTTCCATCTTCTCAAAGATTTACTTGAGATCTGGATACCATCAAGTCCGAATCAAGGGTGAAGACATCCACAAAACTGCCTTCAGGACGAGATATGGTCACTATGAGTTTGTAGTAGTACCATTTGGATTGACCAATGCCCCTGCCACTTTTATGTGCTTGATGAACAATGTGCTCAGCAAATTCGTAGACAAATTTGTACTGGTTTTTATTGACGATATATTAATTTACTCCAAGAGTAGAGAGGAACATGAGGAACATCTTAGACTTGTGCTTCAAGTACTAAGAGAACAACAACTCTATGCCAAATTTAGCAAGTGCGACTTTTTCCAAAAGCAAATACATTACTTGGGCCATGTCATATCTGAAGAGGAAGTATCAGTAGATCCTGACAAGATCAGGTCTATCATGGAATGGCTTACCCCAAAAGGACGTTTTAGATATCAAATCCTTCATGGGCTTAGCAGGATACTATAGGATATTTATAAAAGGATTATCCAAGATTGGTTGTCCAATCACTACCCTCCAGAAGAAGGGATCTAAATTCACGTGGACACAAGAATGTGAAAAAAGATTTCAATCCCTGAAACACCTTTTGACCCTTGCACCCGTGCTGAAGATCGTTGATCCCGAAAACGACTTCCTCATGTGCACAGATGCCTGTAAGGAAGGGCTCGGAAGAGTCCTTATGCAGGGAGGAAGTGTAGTCTGCTATGAATCCCGAAAATTGAATGAGCACGAAGTCAACTATGTGACCCATGATCTAGATATGGCCGCCATAGTGCACGCCTTAAAAATGTGGAGACATTACCTCTTGGGAAGGAAATTCGTACTCTTGATAGACCACTGTGGATTGTGATATCTGTTCGACCAACCAAAGTTCAATGCCAAACAAGCTAGGTGGATGACCCTCCTTAGTGAGCTTGATTTTGAAATCAAACATGTTAAAGGAAAGAAAAATAATGTGGTTGACGCCCTTAGCAGAAGTATTAAAACAATTCACCTGGCAGCGGTGAGCACCTATGAGACGAATGTCAAAGAAAAAGTCAGGAATGCACAAGAAACAGACACGTTCTTCCAGACCGTGACCTCGTACCTGGAGCAAGAACCCATGGGAATAAAGTATGAAGGCTACCAGATGATAGATGGAGGTCAACTATCTTACAGAAACAGATTGTATATTCCAGATTGTGACGACTTGAAGAGGTTCATAATGGATGAACTGCATAAAAGACCATATGTTGGTCACCCGGGATATCAGAAGATAATCATGGCCACTAGGAAAAAGTTTTATTGGCCTGGGTTAAAGAAAGACATAACTAACTATTTAGCTAAGTGCCTAGAATGCCAACAGGTTAAAGAAAGATTATTACAACCTCTACCAATATCGGAATGGAAGTGGGAAACCATTTCCATGGACTTCATCACTGAATTACCAACATCGACCAAACAGAATGACGCCATCATGGTAGTGGTGGATAAATTGAGCAAGTTCTTCCATTTTATCCCCATCAAATCGACTTGCAAGGCAATAGATATCACCATCATATTCATGAAGGAGATATTTAGACTACATGGTATGCCTAAAGAGATCGTGACTGACAGAGACACAAAATTTACTTCCAACTTTTGGAAATCCTTGATGCTTGGTCTGGAGACCAAATTACTGTTTAGCATAGCCTTTCATCCTCAAACTGATGGACAGACAGAAAGAGTGAACCAAATATTGGAAGACACACTAAGAATGCATGTAATGCATCAACCCAAGAAGTGGGAATATTACCTGCCACTAGTGGAATTCGCCTACAACAGCGGCTACCAAGAATCCTTGAAGACGAGTCCTTTCGAAGTCCTCTATGGTAGACCGTGCAACACTCCAGTCAGTTGGAGTAACCCCTTAAAAAGAATTACTATTGGACCCGACATGCTAAAAGAAATGGAACAACAAGTGACTCGGATAAAACAGAACCTGAAGGTCGCTCAGAACAGACAGAAAAGTTACGCCGACCGAAAGAGAACTCCAAGAGAATTCAAGATGGGAGATCGTGTATATCTCAGAGTTCGGCCCAGGAGGAGTTCCTTGAGGATGGTAGCTTGTGCCAAGTTGGCACCTCAATATTGCGGACCCTTTGAAGTTCTATATAGAGTGGGACCTGTAGCCTATAGGCTGGCACTTCCTCCCACAATAAAAGCACATAATGTTTTCCATGTTTCATTATTGAAGAAATATGCACACGATTATAATCATATAATTGACTGGTCTGTGATCCAGGTGGAACCAGAGGGAGAATTCCTACCAGAACCTCAATGCATATTGGACAGAAAGGAAACCCCACTCAGAAACCGAACCATTGCACAGGTCAAGGTGCAGTGGAAACATTTTGGCCCAGATGAGGCTACTTGGGAAATGGAACATGCCATGAAACATGCATATCCAATTTTGTTTACTTCTGTACATACACGTCATATATATAGAGAGAGCATCGAGGACGATGTTCCTTTAAGGGGGAGGGAATTGTAACACCCTGTTTCCCCCAGTCTGTAAAAATAATTATATTTTCCAAGAACTATGGCAAACACAAAAGATGTGAATGTTTGATTTGGCGGACCTTTGTATAGAAGGTCGATGAATGTAAATTATGTTATGATTATGTGTCGCATGACTGCTGGGAGGGGGGATGTGCTAAAAGAGACCATGATGGATAATGAGAAGTGGTGGAAGGGACCTTGAATGGTTGCGTTAAATTCCAATGAGCTAGTACCGTACTGGTTTTACTTGCTCAAAGACCAAAGCAACTCTCTGACCCCGGAATGGATTTCTCGTCAGATTGGTAGGTGGGGAGGCTCCTCAAGAGTTAATGAGGGGATGGGGGTGAACCGCCCATCCGTAACAACTCCCAGACCTGACCGCGAACGGGGAAATTCGTGCCACACACAATCTTGCAGAAAAAAGTCAAGGGAGGAAGTGAGGTAAGGGAGGAGAAGAGAAGAGAGGAGAATGCGCGCAACAAGGATCACGGGGAAGAACTGGAGAAACTTCGGAAACATAGGGAGCTCGAAACAGAGGAGAAGGAGAGTAACCTTTGTCCTTGACTTCTGTTGAGCTGGAAGTAGAAAATTGAACCTCAAGCATCGTGGTCTAGCTCGGGGGTGGCTAGTGGTAAATCCGTTTGGAGTCACTAAGCCTACGGTTGGGTGGAAACGAGCACCCCTCTCAGTAGTCGCGTCGCACCTGGTGTTTTCTGATAACTGTTTATATCTTGTATCTTGAATTGAATATCCTATAACGTATGCTCATGTCTGTACACTCATAAATGGTTTATGTAGAGAAGTGTTTTCTTGGAGTTTTGATCAGAAATAGTGGATGCATGCGTATACTTATATGACCATAATCGGTTTATATATAGAATGAACAAGTTCAGATTTTGAGTCCATTCCCTAGAGATTTTTCCCATTTACTTGACTCGTGCTATGCCCTAGTTTGATTTCCCCGAAGGCACCTCCTTCCGGGAAGTTCCCTCGCATTCCAGAGCCAGAGTGAATTCCTTGAAAAGACTACCATTTTAGTAAACCCACGAGTTTACTTCACCCCTATCACAGAAGTTCATAGCTCGGTGATTTAGGAAGGCTTTCCAGTCTGGTCACCAAGCCTAGGGATAATTACCCAAGAACCCGCTGAAGGATCATGTGATGAGTCTGGAAACCTTGTACAAGAGAGAGTGGTACTCTCGAGTTTTGGTGTTTCGGTGTTTCAGCACCCGGGAAACCCAAGGGAAAGTTCCCTTGTATTCGCCAGTCATGAAATCCCGATATGTGAAACCCCAAAATGGTTTAGCGTGAATAGGTTTTGGTGTTTCGGTGTTTCGACACCCGAGAAACCCAGGGAAAAGTTCCCTTGTATTCGCCAGTCATGAAGTCCCGATATGCGATACCCCGAAATGGTGTAATGTGAATAGGTTTTGGTGTTTCGACGTTTCGGCACCCAAGAAACCCAAGGGCAAGTTCCCTTGTATTCGCTAGTCGTGAAATCCCGATATGTGAAACCCCGAAATGGTTTAGCGTGAATAGGTTTTGGTGTTTCGGTGTTTTGGCACCCGAGAAACCCAAGGGCAAGTTCCCTTGTATTCGCCAGTCACGAAGTCTTAATATGCGAAACCCCGAAATGGTGTAATGTGAATAGGTTTTGGTGTTTCGGTGTTTCGGCACCCGGGAAACCCAAGGGCAAGTTCCCTTGTATTCGCCAGTCGCGAAATCCCAATATGTGAAACCCCGAAATGGTTTAGCGTGAATAGGTTTTGGTGCTTCGGCATTTCGGCACCCGGGAAACCCAAGAGCAAGTTCCCTTATATTCACCAGTCACGAAGTCCCGATATGCGAAACCCCGAAATGGTGTAATGTGAATAGGTTTTGGTGTTTCGGCGTTTTGGCACCCGGGAAACCCAAGGGCAAGTTCCCTTGTATTCGCCAGTCGCGAAATCCCGATATGTGAAACCCCGAAATGGTTTAGTGTGAATAGGTTTTGGTGTTTTGGCGTTTCGGCACCGGGGAAAACCAAGGGCAAGTTCCCTTGTATTCGCCAGTCACGAAGCCCCGATATGTGAAACCCTGAAATAGTGTAATGTGAATAGGTTTTGGTGTTTCGATGTTTCGGCACCCGGGAAACCCAAGGGCAAGTTCCCTTATATTCGCCAGTCACGAAATCCCGATATTGGAAACCCTGAAATGGTTTAACATGAATAGGTTTTGGTGTTTCGGTGTTTCGGAACCCGGGAAACCCAAGGGCAAGACCCCTCGTCTTCGCCAGTCACAATTTCCTGAATCGTAAAACCCCGAAAGCATTTAGAGGAACAGTGCCAGGTCATAGGACCGGTCATATGAAAAGCGACCCAAGGGAGGAGCTAAGGATCTGATAGACCATTTCGGGTTTCGGCATTTCGAAATACAGAGAATAGGGGAACGCTTGCATCGCGATTTCCCAAATTGTGAAAGCCAGAAGAACCTTTTTGGTAAGGCCTGTGGTCATAGACAACGATCACATGGGGGAGCATAATGGAAGGGAGGGTCTGTGCTAGGCCCTATAGAAATTCGGGGATTCCGTCCCTCAAGAAAAAGGAGAAAAAAAGGCAAAAATTTTTAGTTGCCGTAGTGGGTGTGTGACACTCAATATTTAACATCAGATTTTGAAACTTGGACACAAGAAACTACAATCTATACTTTTTCCAATGAAATTGGTTCCACTTCATTTGGATTCTCTATGAAAAAGTTATGACTATTTTACCCGGAACACATGTTTATTGACTAACTTCAGGACTAGTCAAAAACCCTATCTTCCACAAAGTGTATCTCGATAATTATAGTGAATCAAGAGACGAAACTTTTACCACATGTACCTTGATATGTCTTCTCAATACCATAGAAATTTCACCATCTGAATAGTTCTAGAAAAAAAGTTATAGCGAAAATGGTAAGATGACCTGTAAATAACATACCTTAGAACACATCACCAAAAAAC
>JZKD02S1673578.1:130002-143640 GCA_000966675.3 Picea glauca | reverse complement strand
ACACCATGCACAATATATGAGAAATAATCAATAGTTATTGTTCAAGGGAAGTAATGGCTTCCAAAGGTAGCTACATCTTCCAAATGTAAAGGGAGGGATAAACCTCCAAGAGGAAAATACAATAATCCAATATCAAAATAGGGTTGAACTCTCCATCCTTGCCCCTTCCTTCCACCCAAAAATATATGAGAGATAATAAAACTTTACATTAAATCATCACCATCAACCAACCATCACATAGAACATGATAATGCTTCCTCGTACTTCTTCAATTTATGCAATTCTTCAATTCTTGGAATACTCTAATACTTTAGATAATATTAGTTAATGTATTCTCTGAAACTCCTCCAAGTTTCACTCCTTGAATTCTCCCCAAAAAGAAGTTATAGAAAGAATGGTAGACTTTATTCAATTCTGGTTTATTCAGGAGAGCAAACTTGTACAGAATGTCCCACGCTCAATATTTAACATTTGATTCTGAAACTTGCATACAAGAAACCAAAGTCCGTAGTCTTTCCAATGAAATTGGTCTCACTTCATTTGGATTCTCTATGAATAAGTTATGACTATTTTACTCGGAACACATGTTTATTGATTAGCTTCAGGACTGGTCAAAAACCTTATCTTCCACAGAGTTTATCTCCATAATTGTAGTGAATCAAGAGCTGAAACTTTTACCATGGGTACCTTGATATGTCTTCTCGATACCATATCAATTTCACCATTTGAATCGTTCTATAAAATTTTTTATAGAGAAAATGGTAAGATGACCTGTAAATAACATACCTTAGAACACATCACCAAAAGACTTCATCCTCCCTTGAAATCCGGCCTTCTTTACTTCTGATTTCCTATGAAATTTGACTTGTGTATAAAATGAATGTATAATGATATTATTTATACCATTTATGTCACTTCCTTTTAACATTAGGGCCAACCTGACACTTTCTTATTTTGTAATTCTTTTCTTTAATTATCTTCAAGGCCTACATCTACTTCCTTCTTCAATTCACTTTGTCATATTCAAAAATCCATTTCTCTTCAACCATGAGGATCCACGTGACGTGCCACCTACCACCGAAAATAAAATGATGTATACTATCCATCCATGGGTTTTTTTCCTGCATGTACATTTTCGTTCATGTCCAAATACCTTCATCAATCTTGCGGTCCAAAACCAATGACTAGGGTTGGCATCAATGACAACAACCAATCTTCCAACAGAATATATGAGATAAGATATTGTACACGATATAATTGCATGGTTATTAGTCCATGTCGATGGAGTAGAGGGACTATAGCGATCGATAATTCATTGACTTCATATTAATATGTCCTTTGACTATAAATTTTCGCATCATCTGTATTGTTTGAACTATAGAAGTAAAAACAATATTTTTTATATAATAAAAAAAACCTTATATGTCATCGTCTCATTGGTGAATATATTAGAGATCTTATTGCGAGCTTCGTTGTTCCCAATGTTGTAAATGTTTATATATCCAAATTTTTGAGCTTAGACGCTCTTTTTTAATTTTTATTACATTTTTACTGAAATGTTTACATACCGAAAGTTCTGAGCATCGACGTTGTTTTTTAATGTTTTTATTATTATGTCTATTTGTATTGAAATGTTTGCATACCAAAGGTTTAGAGCATTGACACTTTTTTTGAGGTGCTTGAATAGGTCTGATAGCTTAAATGTTTACATAGCGCGAGGTCCTTAAACAGGCCTGACAGCTTAAATGTTTGCATACCGTGAGGCTCTTAAACAGTCTGACAACCTTAAATGTTTACCTAAATAGGATTCTCATAGTACATTCTTCCTCGAATTTTTCTATACAATGTTGCAGTGAATTTGGAAAATATTGTTGTCCACCGCAAGTTGCATAGCCATTGTATGTTTCATACTTCTTCTATGCTTGGAATGCAATTTGGTCATCGTTGAGAATACATACATTGTTTACTGGTTCGGTGGGTGCTTCTTGTTCGTTGGTTTGTCGGTTGTTGCTTGTGGTTGTTTGGTACAAATTTGCAAGGTTGAGGACCTGCACCTACGTTTGGACCTGTTGTTTCTTGTTGCTTTCTTTTGTTTACTTCAACTTTGAAGGGTTGGGGTCCTGCATGCACAATTGAAGCTGTTTTTTTTTTACTTTGCGAGGTCCAGGTCCTGCACCCACAATTCAACCTACGCTTCTGTCGTTCATCATTTCAGATTAAGTTTCGATGCCATAATTTCATTTCTATTCGTTCTTTGTTGTTCATTGTTTGCAGTTTACAAGTAAGAATGTTGATTATTTCTACTGGCATGCACATCATATGTTTTGGGTTCCTTTTATGCTTGGGATGCAATTTGGTAATCATTGGAGATACATATGTTGTTTATTGGTTCATTGGTTTTTGTTTGTACATTGGTTCGTTGGTTCATCGGTTGCTTCTTGTTGTTGTTTGGTTCAAGTTTGCAAGTTTGAGGTCCTAGGGCTACAGTTGGGTATGTTTGTGCTTCCTCGTTGGTTTGTTGCTTGTTGTTTTATTTTGTTTGCTTTGTATTTGTAGGTTTTATCGAGGTGGATATCAGTGGCCACCCACCTTTTCCAACTGGCTCAAAACAACTTTCTGACAATTTTGGCAATTTACTATTTTTAACAGTTTTTAACTTCTAGGGCCATTTTGAGGGCCTAAGTGAAGGTTTTCCATGATCGAGCTTCTCAATGATAGTTGAAGGCATGATTGAGCCCCAAAATTGAATCTCTTCGACGATACCTTTCCAATAGGCTATCATATGCCTAAAACGAAGATTGTATGCAAAAGTTACGACCTCGAGAAGTTGATGTACTAAATTACCCAAACGGGGCCCACATGACTTTTGGCGCTTCATCTCCTAGGGTTAGGTTTTTGGATGTCTAGGATTTTTGTCATTCTTGTTTATTGTAAAAATTCCTTCAGAGCCTCATTGTAATCATCTTCTTGCGAATGCGAGTAGCCGTCACATGTCTTCTCAGAGATAAGTTGCCACCATTCTAGCGAGTCTTTCACTCTGTATTTTTACAGTCTTTGTACATTTATTTCATTAATATAAATAATGTATTAATGTATATATGTGTTTATGGTTGCATCTCTGATACATTTATGTTATATTATTGAATATCTGCGATATCTCTGTGCATTTCTTTATTATATCTCCGCTCTCATTTTGTGCCGAAAATAATCCAGATCAAGGGTTGGGGTCCTGCGACGGCAATTGGAGCTATTTTTTTTGTACTTTGTGGTGTTCAGGTCCTGCACCCGCAAGTGGACCTGTGGTTCTATCATTTTTTGTGCCTGGTGAAGTTGAGATCTGACGCCTGTCCTGTGCCCACCTATCCTTCTCTTAAATTTTGCTCCATTTTTTTTCCTAGCGCTGGACCATACCTACATGCCTTTACAAAATGTTCTTGTAGAAGAAAAGGATACTGAGATGGTGCTAGTAAGAGTGGTGTTTCGTGGATTGCAAATTGCAATATTTAGTTTATATGCTACTTGGTGTGCAACATTGCTAGCATAATGAATGTATTCTCAAATGCATCACACCATTTACATTTGGATGAAACCATTATCATTCTAGAATACTTCAGTGTTGACATGATACAAAATAGTGGCATAACAAATAATTGGACAACTACATGTGCAATTACAATGTCTATTGTTTTTTTGTTAAGATAAAACATGTGCAAAACACACTTATTAACCATATATGGTGAAATGTACCCATATCACAATGCAACCTCTTTATCCTGTACACAGACTGGTCTAGCCATGATACAATTTGTCTTGTACTTGAAATATGAGATGTACATCAAAGATACTGAAAAATTATATTTCCATGTCTCAAGGCATATTTGGATACTTTGTTGCACAAAACCAAAATCAGTCAGCTATGGCCATGCAATTTCTTAATATTTTCTGGCTTGTAATATATTTTGGGCAGGAAAAACTCTATATAATTACAACCATGGATGAAGAAAAGCAAAGGTTCATGCTTCTAACTATCTTTTATTTGATTCCTTGATTCTCATTTACTGTATGTACATATTACTTGTTCTCCCCTGCATACCAACTTCCATTCATGTTCATTGTATTTTGTGCGTTCCCACATTGAAACAAACATAATAGCTGGAGAAAACAAAGGAGTCTTTACCGCAAGTGTAGAAGAGGAGATACAAAGGTACATGCTTGTACTGTTATTTCATATTCCATTGTTTTGTATTTCATTTATTGTATGTATATGTGTTCACCTAATTTATTGTATGTAGATATTGTGTATCTTCCTACATAATAACTTATCTTCATTTCCTTTGTATTTTTTGTGCCGCTCAATTGAAATAAATTGAACTCTGTTTATTTTTTTTACATGTCTTCCTGCATACCAACTTCCTTCATGTCCATTGTATTTTTTTTCATTGCTACATTTAAACAAACAGAATAGTTGGAGAAGACGATGGACTCTTTGCCGCAAATGTAGAAGAGGAGATACAAAGGTGCATGCTTCTACTCTATTTCATTTATTGTTTGTATATTTGTTATACTTGTTCTACTACTTTGCACCTAATCTACTGTATGTAGATACTACGTATCTTTCTACATAGTAACTTATCATCATGTGAATTGTATTCTCTTTGCTCCTTCAATGAAATACATAGAACTGTATTTCTTTCTTTTACATGTATTTTTGCATATTAACTTACCTTCATGTCCACTGTATGTTCAACGTTGCTACATTGAAAGAAACAAATTAGTTGGACAGGAAGATGAATTCTTATATGCCACAACATAGGGGGTTGAAGTACAATCTTCAAAAAGGTATACCAACGGTGTTAGTAAATCAAACACACAAAATGGGTGGGTGCATATAATATTGGACTAGAAAACGATGATTTGGCAACAATGGGCCTTTGTTGATACTTCCCGCTTCCAATCATTGCCCTCCCCATTTCTAATTTTCCCACCTTCTATTATCCTTTTTTTTTTCCTCTTCTATACTTAACTGAATTCCCCTTTGTTTTTCTCATCTACTTTCTCTTTCTGGTTGTTTTGCTTAGTCGTTTTTCCGAAAATTTATAGGTGCATGGGTTGGCAGACTCACGGGTTCACATTTATACTCATGCTTCTATATAACGACTCTGACCGACGGTTTTCTCATTCCATACTTATCCACTTTTTCGATCGCGAGTTCCCAGGTTGGCGAGTTCAAGATTGCACCTTTAGCTTCAGAGGTTCCGCGATATAGAGATTGGTCGTCGTACCCCTCCATCATGCCCTATTCCATGTTACACATTTTTGTAGTCAAAAAATACGAGGCATACAATTTGACCATTGGGTCCTCATGTTTCCTGAGTATCCCTTGACACCCTATTTCGTATTCCATCTCCTTCAACCCTGTATGTGACATTCAGAACAATTATGGACAATATATAATGCATATGCTTATTTAGTCCTTTTGATGTTCATATACACATGCTTGCATCAAAAAAAGTTGGACTAGTGACATGGCCATGAGCAGTCAATCATCGCAAACATCAACAGACCGACAAGGCCAAAGGTAAATATTCATACATTGTGTTCCTCATATGTTTACCAAACAAATATCCTCGGCTATTTATTCATCTATGCCATGATAAATATGTTGTTGTCATATGCAACACATACTTTGCAGTTCACAAGAAGTATCAACGAGGGAAAGTGAGACGCCGAACATAGCGCAAGTTCCGGAGACTAAGAGGTCTGGTTGCAAAACTATGGCTCCATACTTCATCCAAGTTGTGTGTCTACTTGTACATTTATTCCAGGAAAAAAGAAAAAATAATAATAATGTAGACTACCATTCACATTACTTTTCCTGTTCAAAAAAATGTCACCAAGTCTAAACTTATAACACCCAAAATACTATCAATAGAGGGCTTGAACAGCCGCCGAACTAGACAAGTGTTCATCAGGGACATAATGGTCGTCTATAGCACCTACTTGTACAAGGCAAACAAATTTGGATCCATTATGCGTACTAACATGACAGACAACGAAGCCCTGATGACAATCACATTGACTATTCCCACACAACTTGTCCAGAAACATGCAGAAAATATATTGCCAGGTAATGGGATATCCATTACAAATTTTAATATATTGCCCAAAATAGTATATGACCATGGTGATTGTGATCGGATTATATCGCTCAATGAAACAAGTATTCTGGAAAAAAATCCTTTGATTTGTTCAGAATATCGTTTCGTTCGGACACAACAATCAACCAACTTGCACAGAGCAACAACATTTACCCAATCAGAACCATTGGTGCAGCTGTCACAGTCTCAAGAAAACTTGGCTCGCAACACATTCTCCATATAAAAGATGGAGAGTCAAACAATGACAAGGAAATGGTATCGTTCTCCATATCCATTTTTGTCCTTTACTTTCACATGTCCATGTATCTCGGTTATGTTACACAACTATTACATTGTTCCATGTTTCAACTGCAATTGTTCGACACCCATTCAAATTTTTTTTCCTCAATGGAACAACAATTGCATAAAGGGCAATTTCCACTTATGCTCTTCAAAAATATAACAAAGAAAAGAGATGTTAAAGAAAGGATCTTTCGCACAACCCAAGCAACATTTGTAACAAAATTGTGAACAGACATAGTACATTATCTCAAGAAACTAACTAGCTCTACTACAACTGTTGTGCATATACATCTACAATTTCATCCTCACTTTGCTCATACCAATTTCCTTCACCAATTTTTTGCATTTTTTCTTTTTTTGTTGTGCAGTTGTAAATTATATTGTTCAATATATTAATTGTTATGCTCATGTGCCCAGGTTGAGGGTGTTTTGGTTGCAGCGAATGCGTACTCGACCCCCTTCGAGCCTGTATGTGCCAAATGCAACTCTCCTACTTCTGTCTCTGCTTTCATAAATTATGATATGATTGATTGTCTACGATGCAGTAAAAAATTCCCTTACATATATAGACATTGCCTCAATGTTGCCATCTGAACCATGGGCAATGCAATCGTACATTGTATAATTAGACAACCTCTATTAGAAGATGTGCTTCCTGGGTTAGCAAAATTTCCATATAAAGTATACCTACAGAAAAAGGCAAGCAGTGTCTACATGTTGCGTGACTTTCGAATACATAGAAAATTTACCTTAAATGAGGACAATGCAATACTGCATATCGACTGGAAAAAAAAATAAAAAAAAATATCAAGCTTTGGCATGAAACGAAAAAATCTCATGTGTTTCTGTAATTTTTCTTCAATACATAAAGGAATGTTCGTCGAACTCAAGTTCTTTGGAGTTTACATCTATGGTTGTAAAATTTTCTTTCCAGAGATTTTGTCTCTTTTTGTGCACTTGAAAAAACAAGGAGAATCTAACTACAAATCAAATCGTTGTTGTTATTTTGATGTTTTTTGCATCTCCCGGTAAGAATTTTGCATATTTGTTGGGGTGTCCAAATGAAAAAAAAATGGTGGCTAGCTGTAGATTTGTTGGAGGAGTCTGCACCTTTTTGGGTGCCCAAATTGGAAAAATATTTTCCAACTATATAGCCATGGCAAGATTTCTGCATTTTTTGGGTACCCAAATAAAAAACAAGATGATCTCCAACTATACATTTATGGTATGATATATGCATTTTCTCGATGCCCTAATTGAAAAAAAAAGGCTCAACACGGATTGAAGCATGAGCTTGAGATATTCAGAACTCCCTATAGAGATTGGGGAGTTTGGGCATTGGAATTCATACATGCAGGTGCATTTATTGTTGATGTGCAAGCACATAAGATTATTCAGTCCAGAAATGGGAAGCATGAGGGAAAACCCCATAAAAAGTATCCAACTGTGAATAACGTGGGCCCATCCTTTGAAATGTCGAAATGGATTTCTCCTCTAGGCAGAACCATCAGGCATTTCCAATAATATTGGAAATTTGGCATTGTTAAAACTGGTAGTGATAGAACATGGAACTATCAGAAGAAAATGTCTATAGTGATCTTGCTTCATGGTAAAATAGTAATCGACAAGTTTCTTGTTCCCCATTTGGGGGTTTGGTTATAGCTGAGATATAATGGTGAAGCTCCGTTGGTTTTGTGTTGTCTTGTGTTTGGCAGACTTTTGTTCATATCTCATGGCCTCGATTATTTTCTCATGGGAACATATACCGGATGTAAGAGAAAACCAATGCCACATGTGTTTTTTTGTATATATCAAATTGTTTGATGCATAGGTCGATGCATACTTCTCTATGGACCCTTATGGGATCTCACTTGGCACCTTTTGTGTTCATGTGTTTCCTTGTGCCTCGACTTTCAATACATTTGGTGTTTACTTGGCTCTTGGTGTTGGAAGATTGGTTGTTGTCATTGATGTCAACCCTAGTCATTGGTTTTGGACCGCAAGATTGATGAAGGAATTTGGACATGAAGGATAGTGCACATGCAGACACAACACCCATGGATGGATAGTAATCATCATGTTGTTTCTGGTGGTATGTGGCACATCACGTGGATCCTCATGGTTGAGGAGAAATGAATTTTTGAAGATGACAAAGTGAATTGAAGAAGGAAGTACAAGTCGGCCCTGAAGATAATTAAATAAAAGAATTACAAAATAAGAAAGTGTCAGGTTGGCCCTAATGTTAAAAGGAAGTGACATAAAGGGTATACATACATATAATTATACATTCATTTTAAATACACACAAGTCGAATTTCAGAGGAAATCTGAAGTAAAGAAGGTCGGATTTCAAGGGAGGATGAAGTCTTTTGGTGATGCATTCTAAGGTATGTTATTTACAGGTCATCTTGCCATTTTTGCTATAAATTTTTTTCTAGAACGATTCAGATGGTGAAATTGGTATGGTATTGAGAAGACATATCTAGGTACTTGTGGTAAAAATTTCAGCTCTTTATTCACTATACTTTTGGAGATACACTCTATGGAAGATAGGTTTTGACTACTCCTGAAGCTAGTCATAAACAGGTGTTCTGGGTAAAACAGTCATAACTTATTCATAGAGAATCCAAATGAAGTGAGACAAATTTCATTGGAAAGAGTAAGGGCTTTGGTTTCTTGTGTGTGAATTTCAGAATCTGATGTTAAATATTGAGTGCAGGGAATTATGTACAAGTTCGCTCTCCTAAATAAACTAGAATTGAATAAGGTCTACCATTCTCTCTATAACTTCTTTTTGGGGCAAGGAGTGAAAATTGGAGGAGTTTCATACAATACATTGAGTTATATTATCTATAGGATCAGAGTATTCTAAGAAGTGAAGAATTGCAAAAGTTGAAGAAGTCTCAAGAAGCATTATCTGGTTCTATGTGATGGTTAGTTGATGGTGATGATTTAATGTAAAGTTTTATTATCTCTCATATATTCTTAGGTAGAAGGAAGGGGCAAGGATGGAGAGGTCAACCCTCTCTTGATATTGGAGGATTGTATCTTCCTTTTGGAGGTTTATCCTTCCCTTTATATTTGGAAGATGGAGCTACCTTTGGAAGTCATTACTTCCCTTGAACAATAACTATTGATTATTTCTCATATATTGTGCATGGTGTATTGTGGTGTATTGGTGTAACTCTTATACTGTTGTTCATTGCTCATTGGATATAATTGAATGGTTTAAGTATAAGTTGATTTTTTTTTTTTAATTGTACTTGATACTGATTCAACCCCCTCTCAGTGTCAACACTTGGTTGTATGCTTCATTCTGGAAAATTAATGATACATTCAGGATCTTGGTTATTTTTCTATGATCTTAAAGAATATACAGGACCTTCTTTGCCTTTTAATATAATCTCTTTGATGCAAATTTAGTATGTGGCTCGTTTTAACACTTTTCTTTGATCGATGAACTTAGAAAAATTCATCTCTAGGAATATTTTGAAATAAAAGGATATATATTATGTGAAGTCCAATGGACCTATCATATCAACCACAGAAAATTCAAATTCAAATTCATCTTAAAATTCAAATTCGTCGTTGTTATACTTACGATGAATTTGACAGTACAATAATTTTACTTAAACATCCCAAAATTGATTTTCTTATGGCTTTTCGATGCTTCTCTTATGCAAACACATCCTGGAAACTATAAGCATGGCTCGCTTTATCTATTCCTTGATTGAAGAGCCTGTTCACCTATTTAATGCACTTCATAGTTATTGTTAAAACCATCAATGGGGATTTCTTACACCAATCCCCGCTTCCAAAAATTATCATCCCTTTTCTTTTTTCCCTCTGCTTTCCCTTTCTGGTTACTTAGTCATTTTTTAGAAAATGTCTAGGTGCGAGGGTTGATGGATTCACGTCTTTAGATTTCCACCGATACTTTTATATCACGAGTCCGACCGACCGCTTCCCCGTTTCATATTCAACAAACTTTTTGGATCGTGGGTTCCCAGGTAGGCAGGCTCAACATTGTGTTTCCATTGTTCTGTTGCTTGGAAACAACACCCGGACTTTCCCAATCTAAAATTGACAACCAAATTCCCCTTTCTTTTTCTCGTTTACTTTCCCTTTCTGGTTACTTAGTCATTTTTCTGAATGTGTCGTTTTTCTGAATGTCTCATGCTTTTATATACAACACCCGAATTTCCTCAATATACAAATTGATCGTCGAAGTTCGTCATTGTCCCATGTTCTGTGTTACACATTTTGCAATCAGAAGTTTGGATACATACAATTTGACCATCGGGCCCTCATGTCTCCTGAGTAGAACTTATGGCCCTGTTTTCAAGCCCGTCAATATTCCCTGTCCCGAGTATGTTTCATGCTTTTATATCTCGAGTATGATCAACTGCTTACCCATTTCATACTTGGCCATTATTTCCATCGTTGGTTCCTGGCCAAGCTTGCTCAACATTGCGCTTCCATTGTTCCGCTACCTACAAACAACACCCGAAATTCCGCGATATACAAATTGATCGCCAAAATCCGTCATTATGCCATGTTCCGTGTTACACATTTTGCATTCAAAATTTCGAAGACAAACAATTTGACCATCAACCCCTCACGTCTCTTGAGTATAACTTGTGACCCTATTTTGAAGCCCAACCGACCGCTTTCCATACTTGGTCATTTCTTGGATTCTCTCTCGTGGGTTGGCGGGTCGACGAAATGTGCAATGCTTAATTGCTCTTCGTCGTCCCTGCCACCTTCCCACTTCTTTATAAATATGAAATTATTAAGCTTTAATGTTAATATCTCATCGTACAGGAACCGTTAAGATTGTCATTAATGTCCGAAAGGCTGGAGCAGATTTGTCATTAATACAAATTAAACCAATATTTATTGAGGGTTGTGTTATCCTTTGCAAGTGTTCATTTCAAGAATCATGCAATCTCTTTCGCGTGTCGTCCGGTTGGTGCCTTCACGAAATATCTAATCCTTAATCACTCTTCGCTAACACCGCCGCCTTCACACTTTTTTCTAAATATGCAATTAGTAAGCTTTAATGGTAACAACTCTTTATGCATGAACCGTGGAGATTATCATTGATTAGAGAAAGGCTCGAGGAGATATTCCATTGATATGCATTAAACCAAGATGTGCGGAGGGTTATATTATCCCTTCTGAATGTTCATTTCAAACATCATCTGGAGAAAACGGAAATTATCGTTAACTTATGGCAGCAGTTCGACAACAATTTTGTCCAGATAAAGTAAACACCTTCGGGCATGATGATCAGAAGTTCCAATACTCCAGGGCATATTCTTACTACTCATCTCCCTCCGCCTAGGAGCAAAAAAGTAGATGGTCCCTTGGTGCACCGAGAGATATATTTCAATCCAAATAATTCCAAGCCAACCCTGTCTACTCAGATAGCCCACCCGCATGTGTTGATGGCTGGCGTAGAGGTTGATGCGATCGATTTCGAGCCGGAAGAAGATGATTTGATGGACAATGATACGACAATGGATGACGGCAATGCAGATTTTATTCCCACTCCTACGCCCAAATTAAAATCAACCATAACAAAGGGCACTTCCCGGCTCGACGATGGCGGCCCTGACAAGACCAAAAGAAGGGGTTTCAGAAAAGAAACCGACCATGAACACAATAGTCGCTTTGCAGCTCGAGAGTAGAAATTCCAGAGGTCCAAATTAGTACATTCTAGGCGGAAGTATTTCACTGTAAGAAAATGGTCTCCTGATGCTCCCAGAGATATATTTCAAGCCAAATAATTATTCAATTGTGGGACCACTCTCCTATTCTCTGTATATACAATTAACATCTCAGGGGATGAGGACCAGAACTTCCATTGGTGCAAGGCATATTCCTACTACTCATATCCTTCTGCTCAGAAAAGACTAATTTGGGCCTATGGAATTGCTCATGCATCATGTGTCCCTGAAGTCTTTTCTTGTAAGGAGGGGGGTCTCTTGGTTCCCTCCCACCCAAGAAAAATTAATTTGACCTCTCGAATTTCTCGTGCAGGTTGTTTCCTTAAAGTCTTCGACTGTGAGGAGTTGGTCTCTTAGTGTATCCTAACTTTCAATTCCAGGCTCTTTCGCTTTCCCTACAACATTTTTTGTCTTCTTCCTCATAGGAAGCTTGTGAGAACTATCAATTTTACCACGAGGATAGATTCTTATGTCCTCTTGCATTTGAAAATTTTTGGGTTGCTTTCTTGCTGGGGTGCTCCGTTGGAGCGATGCTACGAGATGTTGTGTTCTTCGCAGTGACGACCGTGAATTAGAAACTCTTTTCGTTGGGGCCTTTTCCCTATTATTTGTACAATTTAGTGGTGCCTTGCAATGTCTCCAAGTCGTCGGCGTCAGGAGCAGGAGTGTTGTTCACCTTCTTCAAGACAAGGAATTATTCCACTACGGAACCACTCTCATGTTTCTTTGTCGCCTCAGGTCTTTTGCAAGATATTGAGATTGCGGAAGCAAACATTGACCTTCCGAGGAGAAGACTGCAAGGACTTCCTTAAAAAAAACATGGTAATGAGTTTTGTATGTATGTTGAAGATCACCTCGATGGCTCCTGCATGTTGTCCCACTAGAGGAACAATAGAGAATTGTATGCATGTTTTTTTTTTTTTGTAGATCCTGTACCTATGTTTATGAAAAATATGTTCAATCTTTTGGTGCAATGAACTCAGTCCAATTTCTATGGATAGATATACACTGCCCAATTTTTTTTTTTTTATGGATTCGCTATTAAAAAAATTGCCTTGGAATCTTGGTTGTTGCTTCTTTGTTGAATTTAACACCTCTTCTCATTAGCATGGTTTGATAGTCTCGTAGTTCTTGAATATTGTATTGGCTCAAGTAATTTGATCTAATATGGAGCATTTAACAATTATATGACAATGCATTGTGTCGATCCCATCACGCTTCTATGGAAACAAAAATGAATTTCAGATAGTTTCAAACCAACATTCAATTCTATGTGTAATGCAGATAGAACATCGCAAGACTAAATCATGATGTGGCAGTCGAGCCTCGCCCTAGAAATTGTGTTTTCATCTCAGCCTTGCCAAGCAAACAAATTTTTATTTCCCTTTCGCTTCCTTGATTCTTTTACTCCAAAAGGGAACACTTTATTAATGAAATTACCAAATTTTTTGTTCGCCAAAAAAAAAA
>JZKD02S1673578.1:108216-126501 GCA_000966675.3 Picea glauca | reverse complement strand
TTATTATAAATAAGACTCTTACATATATATATATATATATATATATAAGGTCTTATTTCTAAGTATGCAATTAGTAAGCTTTAATGCTAAACCAAGATTTGAGGAGATCTCCCATTAATACACATTAAACCAAGATTTTCGGATGGTTTTATCATCCCTTCTGAGTGTTAATTTCAAACATCATGGAATGTCGTCCGTGCATCGTTGGGTTGGCTCGTTCACGAAATATTCAATCCTTAATTCTGAAAACGAGTCTGACCGACTGTTTCCCTATTCCATACTTAGCCACTTTCCTAAAATTTTGCAAATATACAAATTGGTCGTTGACCTGCCCCATCATGCCCTCTTCCATTTTACGCGTTTTGCATTCAAAAATTTTGAGACATACAATTTGACTGCCGGACACTCACCTCTCCTAAGTATCCCCTGTAACCCTATTTTGAAGCCCGTCCAACCGCTTTTCATACTTGGCCATTCCTTACTTGCTCTTCCCTGTCTGCATCACCTTCACACTTGTTTATAATAAAAAATTGTTTATATATATATAAGGTCTTATTTCTAAATATGAAATTAGTAAGTTTTAATGCTAACAACTCATCATGCAGGAACCGTATAGATTGTCATTGATGAGCGAAAGGCTCGAGGAGATCTCCCATTAATACGCATTATACCAAGATTTGTGAGGGTTATATTATCCCTTCCGAGTGTTAATTTCAAACATCATGGAATGTCATCCGCATGTCATCGGGTTGACATGTTCTAATTATGCAATAAGTAATCTTTATTGCTAACAACTCATCATGCAACACCCATAGAGATTGTCATTAATGAGTGAAAGGCTCGAGGAGATTTCTCATTCACACGCATTGAACCAACATTTGTGGAGGTTTATATTATCCCCTCCAACTGTTCATTTCAAGCATCGTCTGGAGCAAACATATTTTCTCATAAACTTATGGCATCAACTCGACAACAGTTATGTGGAGATATAGTGAACATCTTCGGGTGCGAGGACCAGAACTTCCAATGGTCCAGGGCATATTCTTACTACCCATCCCCTTCCGCCCAGAACGAAATAATTTGGACCTCTGGGATTGCTCGTGCAGGTTGTGTCCCTGAAGTTTTTTACTGTAAGGAGCTGGTCTCTTGGTGCGCCAATAAATATATTTCAGGCCAAATAATTATTCCATTGTGAGACCACTCTCATGTTTCTTTGTCACCCCAGGTCGTCCACTAGATGTTAATATTGTCGGAGCCAACATTGACGTTTAGAGGAGAAGACTCCAAGCAGTTCCTAAGAAAGAATAATAACGGGTTGGACCTCTTTCCCGAGTTCCTGGAAGGCCCGATGGCACTTCCTGAAGATATCACAAACTTACAGGTTAGTTCATTTAGAAATCCATTCTGGGAAATTGCCTAGTTTTTTACAAGAATCCACAACAACTATTTGCCGCATGTTTCTTTATATTTTGTATTTCGCAGTCAAGAAACACGCCATTTTTTATTGGGGGAAGCTAATTTCCCATGAAATATGTTTCCAATTGTTCAGCTTCAAAAAGAAGAAGAAATTTTATATGTCATCCTACTTGGTTTTCACAATAGCACATTGCTGTCAGTTTCCAAAATTGTCTTTTTCCAAGAAGGTAAACTGGGAATTCGACCCAGCAACCTTCTAGTACCATGCCTTGTGGAAGCATAAGGCCTCCCACTATTTTTATGAGGTTTTTAATGAATTTGTCTCTGTTTTCAAATTTTTATTATTAGGAGAAGATGCTCCCCGCATATCTGACCAAGCAACCAAGTTTTCAGACAGGAAGGGGGCACTTGAACAAATGGAGAATTGCAGTGTGATAAGGATTTTTTGCTCCAAGGAAAAACCTGCTCTCCTTCCATGTCACATTATGGACAGAATGTTTGTTACAGAAATAACAAGGCAATACAACTATTGGTTGCATCTATTCCATGAGAAGAGAAAAAAACAATTCATTCCTCTGCCTTGAAAATTCTGGGACTTCGTGTTGAGGAATGTCAACAAAATTGACGGATTCGTAGCCCATTTCAACAACTTGAACCTAAGATATGCTAAAAGGCTAAGAGGGTTCAACCCTAATGGAATTTTTTTAGAATTTTTACTTGCAGTTGGCCTCAGCAATTCTTTTTTCCAAAGACGCCTGAGCGAAAACAGAGACACTGACGACAACATTGCTTTTGATGCCGACGAACTAGAAACATTGCAAAGAACCACTAAATTGTACAAGCAACAGGGAAAAGGCCCCTGTGAGAAGAGTGTTCAATCGCCGGATAACACTCCCAAAAGTACGACATCCCAGAGCATCGCTCCAACGGCCCACCACAATAAGAAAACAACCTAGAATTCTTCAAACGAAGGAGGAGATAACAACCCTTCTCACCCTAAAATTGATAGTTCTCACAAGCTTCCCATGGAGAAGAAGAGAAAAAAAATTGTAGGGCAGGTGGAAAAGCCCGAAATTGAGAGTGAGAACATGGAACTTGAGACTGATTTGGATAGTGTATTCCACAACCTTGATCAGTCGAAGACGCGATCCAACATAGTCGCCCAATGGACATAGCTGATACCGAATTTTTTTACGAAGATAAATCCTTCGTATTACAGAGTGTTGTTTTTTACAGCGAGTCTAAAAATTTAATTATTGAAAAGAGAGATATAAAAAATAAGAAAGAAAAATCTTGTTCAGAGGTTAACCTTGCAAACATGCAGTCATTCCAAATCTCTCGACTTCACAGAGAAACCAAAGATGCTCTTGATGATTCCATTGGAGGCATTGAGGCCGAGAATGTCAGACTGAAGGACCGAGTCAAGGAATTGGAGGAATCTTTGATTCCTATGCCATTGCTTGCCAGTCCTTTAGCAATAGCCATTCCTGCCACCCCTGCGGCCAAGTTAAAAGGATCCTCCACCCTCCTCACATCATGTAGAGGATATGTGGAGAATAATATCAAGAAAAGAATGGAAATGATTACTCAAGCCTGGGAAACATTACAAAGTATGGCTTCCCTTGGAATGAGGGCACATACTTTGCTCGAACATTTGCATGCAGATTTAAAAAATGAAGAACGTTTCTATTTAGACACGGTCCTCCCTTTTGGCACCCATGTCAACAACATGACAGAAACGAGAAGAATGCAAGATCTCCCCTCCAAAAACCAGATCACTCAATTAAATGCATGCTGGAAAGAGAAAGTGAAGAACTTGCATCTCATTGTCCAATCATGTGAACAAGCCATATCAAAGAAAGAAAAATTATTCACAAAGCTGACTGAAATAGACTTAGCCGGAAGGACCAACGAAGTCCAAGACCCCAAGTTAATCGTCAACTCCTTTCCCTTAACTAAGCAAGCCTTCGATAAACAAGTTAATATTTTTAAGGTGTTGTCTTTAGAAAAATTTTACAGCATCCTTGAATATGGTGAAGATGACGTGGAAAACTGGCTAGTCGAATATTCTGTACAAAATGAAGAAATTGACCAGGCTCTGCATAATCTTTCTATCAGTCAAGGAAATTAGAAAATGAACTTTTCAACATAAAAATCTGGAATGAGATCAACGTGGGCCCCTTGAGAAGCTACATTGAAGAATAGGTCCAAAGGGCAATGAAGCAGGTCGTCGACGAAAGGCAACAGACAGTTGGCACAATTCCAGTAGCCGTCAATGACATCAATAAAAAGGCATCAGCAAGCAAATAGAAAAAGGGGTGATATGTACCATCACTATAAGTCTATACTGATCACATCCTACTTTGTTTACCAATCCAGTCATTCCACCTTTTTAAATAGAAATGTCTAACCAAAGACTGATACCTTCCAATTTCTTCTTTTCGGGTATTACTCTCTACCGTCGCCCACTTCTTCTTTCTACAGTCCTATTTCTTGTACATATTTCTCTTATGGTCTGGGGAGCCCCAATCCCAGTCTATATGACAAACGCATTTAAATTTCTAGGAATATGTAACAAACAATACTATTTTTTGATATATTTCAAATAAAACTATTTTTATCTCCTTTTATATTTATGTGCTCATAAATTTTTATCTTAAACTTTGTTGAATGCCAAGAAATTGTGTTTATTTAATTTGAATGTAACTTTATATGTGTCTTTTGTGTTTTCTCTTTTTCTCGTGCATATCTTTTTCTCCTGCTATGCATATAACTCTTTTTGTCCTGGCACATATAGAGACATATAAGCCGGATGGTCTATGGAAATTGTACTTAAATCTAACTAGTTGAAAGTATACAATGAAGAGATAAAACATGCAAGGTAGGAACGAAAATTTCAAACATAGCAAGTCACACTACTAGAAAGAACGGAAATTTCGAACATAACAAGATGGATTGTATAGTTTCAAAAAATAAATGAGACTCTAGAGGCCACATGTCATTTATTGCATGGATACCACCTGTGCTTCATGCTACTTGCCACATCTCCGCTACAGTTTCCATCTGCCTCTGCTACTTTTTCCCCATCCCTATGCATTTATTCCCAATTCAACCCGACAAGGACTACACTTCCATGCAATACTTGTTTTGAGAAGTGTTAAGATGTGATTTTGGAGTTGTGATGACTCATTATGTAAATATTTTTAGTATGGAACTCAAAGACAAAGCTTAGAGAGTGAATAGTGAACATATTAGATATAAGTTTGGCACTTATATTTAAGTTGTTTATTTTCAAGTCGCCATGTGGTAATATTATTATGGAGTGTTTTTTTATTTGTAAACCATTGTAGATATTCTACTAAAATAGTTGGTCACAAAATATTTTATTATATTATGGAAACTTTAATTGTGTAATTTTTTACTTTAGATTTAAAATTACTAGTCAAGCACAAAATATACTAAAATAAATTGAAACTAAAATTCAAGAAGTTTAGCAAATAACACATCATCCACACAATGAACACAAGGTGTACCATGGGAAAAACTCGGCTAGAAGGTGAGTCTTATGCCTTGCTATTTTCTTCTTAGTTATGACATGCAAATACAAAGAAAGTGCACTCACTATGGAGTTGTCATCGACATTGTGGTTTGAATGGTTGTTACATGATCTTCTACTTCCTCTATTATGCTTTAATATTGCACTCCTAGGTGTTCTACTCAACTATGGAACAATAAAAAATACAATAAAAATACATCTTCCTTTCCTAATGGCCCAATATTTAGCATGGCCTAATAGTCGTCTAGGGTAGCTTATGGTTAGAGTTTTTTCATGCCCTAACTCACGATTAGGGTTACGTTTTTGGATGCTCTAGAATCCTCTTGACTAGATCCACATGTGTGAGTAATGTGAGTTGATGTGGCATCCACTCGATATGTTCATGATGGTCAACAACATAGGTCAAGTTGCGAGAGGCATAACTTCTACGTACACAGTTTGATTGAAGTGGTCTTCATGCCATTGGAAAGCTCTTAATGTGTAGAACAATGTTGAGAGGTTGTTTTTGACCCCAAAAATGGCTTAGAAGTTTCTGGACCCAAAATCATCGAAGCGAGATTTGCCCCTAAAAAGGGCACTATAAACCAATAGCTCCATTTTTTTCCACTTTGAAAGTACCAAAATATATGACAAATTATATAATGATCCATTCTAGATCATGCCTCCCCATTTAGGGAGGCTTTTGGTCCCCAAAAGATTTTTCTAAAAGAGGTGAGGAAATTTTTCCTTCACCTTCTCCCTAGGGTACTATTGGCAACTCCACAGTATTTTCACCTTGAAATCGACAAAGAAAAATCATTGTAGCTACCTACGCTTTGTCACAAGTATTTTTGTTTGAAGGTGACTTTTCGGCTGTAAGAGTTTTTTTTGAATGTTCTTATTCTTTTCGTTTTCATGCTTCATTCATGACTGAAAGCATGAATGAAGCATTATGATCGTATTGCAAATTGTATCTAAGGATTATGTCTCAAGAAGGGTTGATGTTCTTACAAATCTTTTAATGAGTATTGTTTGCTTTGAAGTCTATCATATATCAATAAAACCTTTGTTATAAGTTGCTCATTCGATTATGAGATATATCTTGAGTTTTGATAATACACCAAGAACTGATTGCAATTAGACTATGTTTTTGTTTCATTATAATTCTTGGTAGATCTTTTTTCTTATCATTATGCTTTGGTTTGTAAAACACCTCTTCTCCTAACCTTAGAAAATCAACTCCACCCTTTACACAATGATGAGATTCGAATGCACCCAGTTGTACCTTGTACTATGTTGGAAGTGGCAGTCTAAAATCGACAGATCCATCATTCCAAGTTAAGTCTTGGGCTTCGTTCTGTACTCTTGGCAATTCATTACACCAAAACACCTGATTTTCATATGAAACCTCTCATGCCTTCGTTTAATTGTGCTAGGGTAATAGTGGGTTTTATTCCTTTGGTTTTTGCCCAGGTTTCCTCTGTTTTTGAAACCCTTCATGCTTACAGTGATTTATGTCTGCCTTCGTGACTTCTTGTCTGAATCCATATGGCCCTTGTCATCCATGTCGAACCAAATGGCTCCCAAACCTTGCTTTTGTATGATGATGCGAGTGAAGACCTTAAGAGTCAGGGTTGGCTTGAGTTTCTCAAGAAATTCCATGGTTACAACTTGCAAGCAGCCCAAGAGTTCGCCCTCTCTTTCGATGGATGCCAAGCCAAAGTGGGTGATGTTCAAATCGAAATCACCGAGGAATTTTTTAGCCAGGCAACAGGCCTTCCCCTTAACGGGAAAAAATGGTTTAAGAATTCCAAGTTGGAGGAGGTGTCGTGGAGTTTGTTCTTTACCTCTCGCAAAATCTAGTGTTGTGACAAAGGTATGCCTATATCTTTGTTAAAGACTAGGTGGCACGGTTTATTGGCAGTTTTAAGACAGTTCGTTACATGTGAAGGTCGCTTCGGCCTCGTTTTAATTTACCATATAACATTGTTAATGAATTTCATCGGTTTCCAGTTGAACATGCCATTTTACTTATTGAGAAGTTTATATAAAATGGCTAAGAGGTATAAAAGGCAGAGTTTGAATTCCAGTTTATTCCACCATGGGTTGATTAGGATGTTGTTAGTCCATCATTTGGAATTACAGGGCGATGATTGGGATACTTTCATGTCTCACAATGGATTTGTTACATCCAACCCTGCAGAGGTTCCTGTGGTTGATAAGCCTATGCTGGAAAAACCCCCTGTCCCTTCCAGTGACAGACCAGTTTTCTTATCCAAAGAACCCTGTGATAGGGTCGCGCTCAATGAGCTTATGTTCGAGCAACAGGATGTTGACCCTAGGGTCATTAAATCTCATGAGCGTGAGAAGGATGTTTGCCCTAATACCATGGCAAAGAGCGCCAATAAACGCTCACGCAAACTGTCAAGGAAGAACCCAGACGTAGGGTTTAATAACAAAAGAGCTGGGAGATTAATCTCAAGGAGTTTACGGAATAAAACAAAATCTCATGTGAGCTCGATCAAGGCGATCGAGGTCCATGAGAGCTCTGATTCTGAGATCGAAAGGTTCTTGGAGGAGGAAGACCCAAATTACCATAAATCGAATACCAGACAGACTTACGATTTTGTAGATAATATTCCACCATGCCTGAAACATAACGAAGATTTTTCAGGGATCAAAATCAGTCAAAAACCCACAGTGGACAGTGGCAGCGTTTTGACACACATTCATATGTCTCCTCAACCAATTGTTCCAGATCCACGGTGTGAGGTGTGTTTACTTTGAATAGACAAGTATTACACAGATGTCCCCTTCCTTCAAGCGGAGATCAAGACCCTCGCAACTCAGATTGACTCATTAACAAGTGAAAACCACAGACTCAAGTTCAGTGCACAAAGGCAAGGAAAACGCTTGAAAAGAACTGGAAATGTCATAATAAAAAATGTTGAATGTGTCAAAGCAGTGATTAACTCTGAGGTTTTATGAGTCGAATTTAGCATTCAGTTGAAAGGTAAATATTTGTTTTTATCTTAGTTGTGCTTTTATTGATTTTTTTTGTAAATATTTGTTTTTATCTTAGTTGTGTTTTTATTGATTTTTTTTTATTAATATAGATTGAATTAGATTTTTGTTGTTTAAAATAAGACTAGCTACACAATCAACAGATTTTGTAGCCAGTCTATCCTCATTCGAAATTTTGGAAAATATTGGTTAAATTAATATCTAAATTTCTTTATTTCATTTTTCCTTTCAGGATATCATGTAGCTTGTGGTGATCTAATGAGATGGAGCATTTCTAGGCTTAGTTTATTAGCCATTTCTTTGGCTCATTTTGTAAACAGAAACAAACCTTTTATAATTTTGGGAGATACAGTTTGATATTGAGTGGTTTTATCACCCTCTATTTTTGTAATTAGGAAATCATCTTGGGATTTGATCCTATCTTAGAAGATAGGATGCTTAGTTTTCCTGAAGTCTTTAAATACTTCAGATTTTTGTAATGAAGACATCTTGGCTGGGAGCAAGAGATGGACGAGTGATTCCAAAACTTAATGAAATAACATTTTACACATTTTGGCTTTAGCCTTTTGTTTATAATGTTATCATTTATGTTTTGTTAATCCTGGTACATGTATAGATCTGATATTTTTAGATTAAATGATCTATGATGTACAAGATATTATATTATAAATACCATCTACAATTTGCTTCTCAAAATATAAATGTTGTGATCATGTTTTCAGTTAAAACGACAGGGTTTATCTTTCAATTTTAATTGAAAAATGAAATGTACAGGTTACTTTCAGATTTATCTTACAATAATTATGTATAATTATGAGATTACATGTTTATGTTGGTGTCTTCGCTTCAGTCATTAACACCCAAACTGCCAACACATTGTTCTAAATTTATTTAGAACAGTCTTAAGTTTCCTTGCAGGTTTCCCTCTTGGACATGGTAGTTGGATGTTCTCAAATCATGAAGATGCTTGGATACACATCACTAATTCATTAACAGGTTAACTCATTTACATTTTTTTGTAATTTGTTTATCACTGAAGTTCAAATGTGTGGTTTGGCTTTCGACTATCCACACGTTTCTGTTTCATAGTATTTTCTTTATATTAGTTTAGATTCATAAAGGAAAAATACACAAAAATATTTTTATGTGCTTTCTTTATCTGCTTCATCGAAGCAATCATTTTTCACATTGAGTTTTGTAAGTTTAGATTAAAACTTGCAGCTTCTATATCATGTACATAAGTAATGAGTAAATTTTCCTTTTAAATATATCCACAATAGTTACATTATACGTATGTACATATATATACAATGATCAATAATTAGTTAGTTATCCCATTTTTTTTGTTTTGTTTCTTTTAGGACTTTTAGATTGGCTAACAAAGCCAATAAACCCGTCAGAACGAGTTATACCAAACAGCTTGGGTTATTTAAACAACCCTGGACCGGACTCATTCTTCCAGTTGACAAATGATCATTTTCGCCCGTCAACAGGTACCATTTGGCCTTGCATGGAAGTTGTCATTTCAACCCAACCTGCTAGAGTTCATGTTTCCCCCATATAGTTGTTCTAGACTTCTTCTAAAAAACTATATCTTTTGTTAAGCTTGTCTAAGATTTTGGTGCTAAGTTCTCTGTTGTAGATCATACTTGCTTGTTTGTTTCTTGGACCAACATGGAAAACTCATAGAGTTTCAGATTTCCCACATTCACTACTAAGTAAATGCACATTTATGGGGGTAGATTGAGTCTCTAGGCATTATCACTTACATTTTCCAACACTTCAAAAGGACCATAACACATAGTTTGATCTTCTTTTGAGGACCCTATAGCCTTTCTTTGTTTAGACGCAACCAAACTCTATCTCTCACCTTGAATGTCTTCTCAATTTTGTGTTGATCAAGCTAGTCCTTGTACTTTCCCTATGACTTCCTCAATATATCCTATACTTGCAAATGGATCGATCTACCTATCAATGGCATTTTCATTTTTCAATGTTTCTACTATGGTGTCTTCCCTCACTCCTCCTTGTTGTCCATATACACCATCTAAGGGTGAAGGTGGTGAATACCCAAAGAAAGTTTCAAAAGGAGATTTATTGGTAGAAATGTGGATTGCTTTGTTATAAGAGTGTTGAATACAAATCAAATTTTAATCCCAGATCCTTGGATGCTTTTGATTGTAACCCTTCAAAAGATAAATCATTGTCATGTTCACAATTGAGGACAACTCTTGTCTTCCCATATCTTTGTGGACAGAAAGTTGTGGATCTCTTTAACTTGGTGTCCATTTTCTCCCAAATTGTAGTCCAAAAGGCATTAAGAAATCTGATATCTCTATCTAAGATGATGCTCCTTGGTATCCCAAAGTGCACCCAAACCTATACGGGAGAGTTACCTCCATCACATTGCCTTTGTGAAGAGCATTCAACACCCCCCTTTATCATTCATCTCCTTTCCAACCCAAGTGTCTATGTATTTATTGCTTTGTCACAACTCCTTTATATAAAAAGGGGATTCTTTCCAACCCAAGTGTCTCTGTATTTATTGTTTTGTCACAACTCCTCTAAATTAAAAGGGGATTCTTGAGTGTTATTGTATTTTATTTCTTCCTTTCAACTCTACATTAATGTATTGGTTTTAAAAGGTTACATTGTCTTAGTTGGAGAAGGCACTATGGCAAGACATCCTCGTCGACACAAATATCACTTGCAACTTAATGAATTTAGAGGGGATGTAAGAGATATCCCTATGGTGATACATCATGTTAACATCAACATTGCCAATAATGTAATGAATGTAAAGGACATGTAAGAGATACCACCATCGCAAGACATCCTTGTTAACACAAACAATGCCAAGAACATAGTGAATTTAGAGGGGATGTAAGAGATATCAGAGAGCCTTTCATCTAAAGAAAAACAAACAATGCGAAGAACATAATGAATTTAGAGGGGATGTAAGAGATATTAGAGAGTCTATCATCTAGAGAAAAACACATTGGAGAGGCAAGCAAGGGCACTAGGGTGGAGCTAAGGGTAAATATAGTTCAAACCATGGACACTATCAAGATAGAGAGAATTTGCATGACCAACAACTCCCAATTCATACAAGATATCTTGGAGAATATAGGGTTTCAAATAAATTCAAATAAATCACCAAGATTATCCCTTCTAGTTCTCACAAATGCACCATTACCTATTGAGGAAAGCCTAGTTCTTGTATTGAGTTCTTAGTCCCAAGGGAAAACAATTAGCACAACAATTATAAGAGTTCAAACAATTTTCATCCCCAAAGCGACAACGACAACCAAAATACGGATAATTGATGATGTAATTATTATAGATATTAAGATAATTTCACCATAATTCTCTACAATGTATCCTAAAGTTTGACAAATTACAAGAGCGGAGTTACTTAATTCTTCTTCATCTATTGAACATTAAATTATACATTCTTTAAATATTCTCTCTCAACCACTCATTAAGTCTCAAAATGTGATATCTCAACAACCGATCAGAACAAACCTTCTCTCACCAACCGTATTAGATCGTGATCCCGTTACCGATCGATGGAAAGAGGATCCTCCTGAGGGTATACGATTCCAATTTTGACAGTTTCTCCTTTGTTGATAGGAGAAGCAAAATGCTAAATACGAAGTTAACGTTTGTTAGAAAAAAAGTCAACAATATCGGTATTTTCTTAATAAAAAAGTAGCGAATAATATGATATTAATTATACTGTGACTAAAGCACTAATATCGTATCGTTTATGTTTTGGTTAAATTTTTTATTTTTTGGTTTTTTTTTGGCTGGAATTGATTGAATTGATTGAATGTAAATTTGAACAAAATCTCTATTTTATGTTGTTTAAATTGTTTTTCTGAATGTATAAATGGATTCAGCATGCTGAAAAACCCCTAAAACATTTGAATTATACAAACTTAACCACTCAAATCTACAGATCCAATCATTTATCAACGGATTTCAAAAAAAATGACAAAAAAACCCAAAAAATAAATCGTTTAGACTATCGTTTATGATGTGACCTAATTATAATGAAAGGCACAGCTTAGTTTTAAAATAATTTATTAATCAAATAAAATAATAATTTAAATCCGTCCTTTGTCAGCTAGGAGCAAAAATAATTTATTAATCAAATAAAATAACAATTTAAATCCGTCCTTTGTCAGATTTGAGCAAAAAAAAATTATTAATCAAATAAAATAATAATTTTGAACAAAATTTCAGAAATTAATTTAAAAAACATGCATGTATCTACTTACTAACTTGCCATAAATGAAAAAATCAAACAACTTTTGTTTTTCACGGAACGAGGAGTTGAGCAGACGAGCGGTGGACCCCACTTGAAGTACCCAACAAACACTGCGCCATGTCAACAGCAACTGACACCAAAGCTCACAACGGAAGCTGCTGCGGAACACGTGGACATTGCTCGCCATGGAATTACGCCACACGCTTTTCTGTTACCGTTAAATTTCAAATTCCGGCATTTTTTTTATCACAATTCCTATGAGAGCTCGGACAAAAACTAACGCACAATTGGCGATTAAAATCAAAATTACCATTTTTTTTAAGCTTTATAGAGGAAAGTCCTCGTAAATTGTAACTCTGGACTCCACCCACACATTTAGTTGCATTGGCTACTTTGACCGGTCTTTCCAATTACGTCGGTGATATCCTATCTACCTAAATTTAGAAACATCTCTAATTTACAAGTGGCGCGGCTTAAAAGCCTACGGCATTTCTAAATTTAGAAGGTAAAATGACGACAATAATAAAAGCAATAAATTGCTTCAAAGAATGGGAGAAACTCTTTGGTTTCAGTAGATCCTGTGTTCGAACACTATCCCTATCTGTGAGCAGTCACCAGAGTTTCGATAAATCGCAGCCCGTCGAACCTCGGCGCTAAAGCTTTCTTGGCGCTTTTAGAAGTCGAATTCTGAGAAACAGCCATGTCTTCCTTCGTCGATTTGGCCTGTAAATACCACCAGAAACCACTAAATTCAAGACAAAATCCAAAACCTTCTCTCTGAAATTTAAGAGTTAGTGCCGTTGGAAAGAAGCAAAGTAAAAAATAAAATCGGATCCCAAAATTGTAGCGTTAAATGAAGTATTGACTGACCGTAGGAGAGGATGCCGTGACTCGGATCTCGTGGTTGCTGAGAGCAGTGAGCGCGGCCGCTGCAGCAGCTGCACACATGAGTGCGATGGGTTGCGTCATTCTTCAATTCTTCCGAAAAGAACGCTTCGAGGAATCGAACTCCCGACCTGACAGAAGAAAAACCTTTACTGTAATCTTTGAAAAGGAGATCTCTTCAAGCCGCGTAAGAAACACCTGAATATTAGGTGTAAAGACTGAGACTGGCGGGCCGCGGCCTTTCTAAATCCTTAAAATTGAAAACAAAAAGATCTGGCCCAGGTTTCGAATCCCTACGCCTTCCCTCTCCTAATTTTTTCACACCAAATTCCGACGGTAAACGGGAATTTCGACGGCAATTAACGGCTTCTCATAAACTGCGGAAATTTGAAGACGAAGGAGGAGGAGGCCTCGCCCATTTTATAAGCGTGCCACACCACCGAAGTGACTCATTTTAAATTAAAAATAAAATAAATCGTGTATTTGAGGGTTCACGATTTGAATAATTCGTGAAAGTGAGGGCGGTCCCATGGCCACGCGTTCGTGCGGGAAGGTTGGAAGTATTCGTGTTGAAAAGATCTGATCTCCTCTAATTTGTGGAGTTGGCAGTTCGGCCATCGCTCTCTAGCTTTTCTGGAGAGTTGGATACGTAAAACAATTTGATTCTCTACTTGCTTTTATGATTGGAGCGTCGAGAATCTGATCGCTTGAAAAGGAAATTACATGGGAGAGAATATTAGTCATTTCATAAATGATTTAGTCATTTTGAAAAGGCTTTAAATGCATCATTTCTCTTTTATTTTTTAAATTATATATATATAATTTAAAAAATAAAAGAGAAAGGAGGTAATTCACACATTTATCCTTTACATCTGACGAATTCCGATGTTGATTCAATTTATCATGAAAAGAGAAAGGACCTATAAGACATTGATACAAACAATGGGGCTTGTAAACCCAAATGGGTTCATTTCACCTTCACAACCAATCTCTTCAAATGGGCCCTAGAATATGCAACTTTAGCTTGTAAAGATTGTTTTGTGGAATTATCTCTTAAATCTTTTTAATTGCAAACTAATCATAACACAATACACCAAACTCCCTTAATAAGCCCTATCAATTCTTTCAAGTTCTAGCACTCTTGTCTCACAAATTTTCCCATAGAAAACGCCCCCTTTTATAGTCTCTTAAGGATAAATCTCAGTGCCAAAGTAAATAACTAATCTTTCATTGTCCAAATGGAGTGGCAAGCTAAATGAAATTCTTTCCTATAACTAATCCATTGCTAATCAAGTGTCAATGCAACTCTCCTCCAAGACTCCATAGTCTATGCATCACAAGGGAACCAATGATCTTGAAATCCAATGGGGCAAGAATAATATTGTTGATGTAAAGGCCTGCCTTAACTTATGTAAATGTTGTCTAGATGTCACTCTAAATCACAATAAAAAATTTCAAGGCTCATCTCCAAGACAAAGCACACAATCCCCTTAGTAGATAACATTACTTGTTGCAATTTAATATCAATAAAACCTAACCCCCGTTGATACATGGAAAAGACACATTTCCCACATAACTAGTGGAAGGATTCTAGCACCTCCAAACTTAGACCAAACAAACCCCCTTAATAATTTCTCCAATTGAGCAAAAAGAAAAGAAGAAGGGCATCAAAAGGAGAGACAGTAAAGATGAAGAACCTACGTAATTCTATTAAGAACATTCAACTTTCCTACAAATGGAAGATCTTTGTACCATTGGCTCTATATTTTGTTTTCCATCTTTTGAAGACACTATCCCCACATGGTTTGACAAAGAAAGATTTGCACCAAACAAAATTCCCAAATAACAAACAATATCATCATCTATCATGTGTCAAGGACAAATTAACTACAAAGGTTTATCCTCAACACCAATAAGCCAAAAACTAGTATTGTTTCCACTAACGACCTCCCCAATAGAAATACAAAAACTTCTAAACAATCCAATGATTTTACAAGTCCTTGGGAAATTTGGATGGAAAATGAGGAGTCATCTACAAAGTGAGTATTGGTCACCTCACCCCCATTGAAATTGAAACACCTCTGCTTAGACCTTCGAGTGTGACAACTTCATAAGGTAACCCAAGGCATCCACATCAAGAACATAAAGATATGGTGCTAAAGGGCATCCTTTCCTAATCGATTTTTCCATAAACAAAGACAAAAGCAGAGGCATTAGAGACATTTAAGAGCATTGGCCATAAACCAACAATGGAGAAAACTCCAATCGAGAGAGCATATCAATGATGAAGGACCAATCCATCTTGTCATAAACCTGAAGTCAATTTTAACATTTAACTAGACAAACTCTTTTTCCCACACAACACTCTCGCGCACTATCAACATTGTATCTATGATACAACTTCCTTAAATAAACCCTCTTTGCTAAGGTCCGTCTCTTTTTAGTCTAAGTGCAAGGACCATAGCTATAATCTCATAAAAAATATTGAGAAGGGTTTTTGGGTGACACAACCCAATGGCGCCTCTAGTTACATTCATACAAATTAACTTTATCAAACCTTTATTCTAAAAGACACTCATTCTCTTTGTATGAAGGCCTCTCTTGCTATGCATGCGACCATGTCCTTAGAAACCACTTTCCACATTTAAAAAAAAAAAATCACAAGCAAGCTCATCACACTAATAGAGTTCTTATTCTTCATTTTGGCTAGTGCCTCCTAGATGCCTCATTTATAATTCCAACCCCAAAAGAGTCTCTTTCACTATTCCAAACTTCAGAAGGGATGACTTGTTGGCATATTTTCCCCACTGCCACAATATCCTCAATTAAAGGATACCTAGCAAAAGATTTTGAAATGCAAACCTCGACATCCGTTTAATCTCTACCAAGTCCTACACTATGTTTAATCTCTACCAAGTCCGACACTATGGTTAATCTCTATCAAGTCCTTCTAGTTTCCTCAAACCCAATATTATTTTAGAGGCAATTTTCAAATTTGGAATTTTCAAAGTAAAATTTAGAGGGCTTATCTCCCTCTATGATCCATTGCAAATGAGCTCAAATTTGTGCACCTCATGTGAAATATTCCTCCAAACACCTAAGTAAATGTTCTTCTTTGGCCACCTATTTTTGTAGAGCAACATTAGCACACCACTGGCAGGTCTTTTTCGAAAAACGTATGTATCTCTAATGGTACTTGCCTTATCTCCTTCTCCCTCCTATGCCTAGAGTTAGTAATCATCTTGCCCCAACCCTTAAGAAACTTAACTGTTCTTCTAATCATTGCCTCCCACCGAAGCATCCAACCAATATGACCTTGGGGTCTAGACTATAAGTTGCAAACCTTGGGAATCATCTCATAGCACTCTTTTGGCTCAAGGTGAGAGACATTCAATTTAAAAGGTAATGAAGTAGAAAAAGTCGAGGAATTTCCAATTTTCAAAGTCAATATTAAGGGAAGATTATTTGAACCTAAATAATGTGAAAGTGTACTCACTACACACCCACTACCATGGGAGCAAGATAAACTTTCCTTAGGAGCAAAATTTTTGTCAAACCTAGCATGTATCTTGTCAAAAGCTTCTCTTGTTGGATCAAGTAAACCACCCTCCATAGTCCAAATGTTGTTTTCTGTCCAATTCACATCAAAAAAATTGAATCTAGACTTACCCCTCATCCAAGCATCTTTGTTTAGACCTAAAATCACCGAGGCCTGTCACCTTCCCATTCTACCATGTTAAAATCTTTGACAAAGACCCACTTTACATAAGGTAAAGAGCTACCAAGACAATCTCACAAATGATTAATGTTAAGCCACATGTTACATAAACCAATCACTTTTATTGCAAACACACTAATAATGAAGATCCAATCCAAAAGAAACAATGGACAAAACTAATCTAGAAATAATAACAAAAACTACTCCACCTACTCCCTCGCTATAATTAGTGCTCCAAAATAATCCATTCAAAGAAGCATTCACCCTTATCCTCAAGTCAAAACCCAAAACATTAACCTCACACATAAACTCTCTAACCTAATACCATATCTCTCATCGTGAACATTTTCGAGGGAAGGGTTAAAGGCAAGGGCTACCCACTATGGCTTCATAAAGTTAATACAAATGGAGATTCATTTTGAATTAGATTTAATCTCAAAGGCATAGTGATGAAACAATGATGCGTGTAAAACTATATTTCTTACGCCCGGTAGATGTCAGCAAATTTCACATACGAGATTATGCATTTCTTATATACTTGCGTGCATGGTAAATTTTGTTACTTAGGTAGTTCGGATCGCAAAAATATAATTGAGATATTTAGTAACTAGCACAGTAATTCAAAACTGTGTCTAATGAATGTCGAAAGATGTGGACGAAAAATGAAATGCATAGCCAGAAAATGAAATGCATAACCAGAAAATGAGTGTTTATAGCTAGCACAATGAGCATGCTAAATCTAAAGTTTAATCATTTAAATGTGGCAATCATATAGTGCTACTGTAATTTCTTAAATGATTAGGTAAATGTTACCACAAGGGCGACTCCGCTGCCAGCCGATTGGTTGTCCTCCGGTGACCTTTTGCTGAATGAACCTCTTACAACCGAATGGATCTGTTTCACATCAACACTTAAAAGCGCAGGGATCTCCCTAAGAGCCGAGTCGGACTTGTTGATTTGGGCCGGTGGTGATGGGTCGGGATCGATCTCTGCAAAAAACATTTATTCAGCCCTACAGATCCGCCTCTCCACTGCTCGGGGTTTAGCTTGGACCAATAAGATTTGGAAGTTACAGCTGCCACTGAAACTCAAACTCTTCTCCTGGTTAGTTGGATTTGATAAGCTCCTCACCTGGGAAGTTTTAACCAGACGCGGCTGGATGGGGTCGAGTATTTGTCCACTTTGTAAATCCGCTCCTGAGACTCTTCTTCATATTCTGATGCTTTGCCCTTTCTCAAAATCTGTCTGGCACCAACTTACAAGTCATTTTTCTCTTCAGTCTAACTGGTGCAGCTCCTCCATCTCGGATTGTTTTCCTTATTTGATTACCAGCAATTCGGATCCGCCCTGCCTGGTGGTCCATTATTGTTGGCAGACTTGGTTAGAAAGGAACAGAGTGCTCTTCGAGGATGCCAAGCCATCTTTGCAAAGGGT
>JZKD02S1673578.1:78748-108166 GCA_000966675.3 Picea glauca | reverse complement strand
GCGTGCCTTATCAGAGGTGGTTGGGCGGCTCTCGATCTATCACTGTGACAATGGGATCGAGAGTCCCATCACCACCATTGACATTTTTGAATGATGGGGCCAGTCCCTTCTTACATCACTGTATCCAGCGCTGGAATAGAATTGACTGGGCTGTTTTTATTGATCTTTTTAGTGTATGGTTCAAGATTGAATGCTATTTTACCTTCGGTGTTTTGCTGGTCTGGATTGGCACTGTCTGTGCAATAGATCAAACAGTCTACAGCACGATTTGTAAATGAATTTATATATAATATAAATTTGAGCTAATTTTTTTTGAAAAAAAAAAAAAAACAGGTTAACAGATGCATTCAAAAATACAAGGAAGTTATGAAGAGGAAATCACATTCATTGATTTGGGAGGACGACTAAAAATATGCCAACATCTTCAATTGTTAGCCATCAAATTAGAATTTTAAATTAAAAGGTGATTAATTGTGCTCATTATCAATAGATGTACACCTTTCAGCGTAAAAATGTCTTGACATTAATCTTAAAATATATTTTCACTAAATCGAATAACCACGACAAAACATATGTAAAGACCGTCCAATATTGTATGATGATAAAGAGATTCCCCAAGTGAACATCTAATATTGTGACGATAAGTTAGAGTAAATATTGTATGGTTGAAATTCTATGTTTTTTTTTTGTAAATAAAAGGTTGGATCCTATTATATTAAAATCGAAAAAAAACATATCTGTAGGTGATGCCAGCTGTCCCGCCTAAGCAGGAAACCGGGACAGCTGGGCACCCATGTCCAAGTATCTCCCTGTTTGCAGAGTAAACAAAAGTCGCCCAAGATGTTTCTGCTACGTCCCGCTCGAAGGAAACCGGGACGAGCAGGCAAAGTCCTAAAACTGGTGCTATTGTCTAGAGCTAAGAGACAATTATAATTATCTAGCTTAAGGCGTAAACTGAAATAACTGAACCATAAACAAAGTCTAGGACTACATATCAGATAACCTCTGAACCCCGGTGTGTGTCGTCGACCGTTGCTGAGTGCTTCCATCGTGCAGGAAAGGCGTAGACTCTGGCGCAAGTCGGGCACTGCTTCTTTGGTGTGGCTCTCGAGTGCGCTGCAAAGAACATGTCAAGGCGCTGCTCTAGTCTTGCCATGCGGAAAACCTGGTCCTCAAGCAACTTCCTCATCTCAAAGAGGAGATTGAGATAGTCCCAGTCCGTTGAAGTTTGCTGCTCTGGGCGATTGTTGTCCACGCGCTCCTCTGTGGTGGCCGCTTTTCCACGCTGCTCGTTGGGTGCCTCTTCTTCCCTGGTGGGCTCGGGGGGAGGTTCTTCCACCACATAGCAGGGTGTGTAAGGTCGTTCATCTCCTGGGATGTCTTCTGCCGGTTGTGAAGGACCAGCCAAGCCAAAGGACGTGCCCGGGTGCCAATTTGCAGGCGCGGCGAACAGGGTGTGCTCCAACTGAATTTCTGAGCCTCCTGCCGGAATCCGTTCTTCACCAAACGCTCTTGGAGGCCTCCTGAGCTTCTGTCTGCGTCTTCTGGTGGCCATTGCCATGGCCCTTTCAAAAGTTTCCTTTCGTTTACGGCGCGACTGCGCAACATACCAAGTCGCCCCCCATCGCGACCTGCCTCTGATTCTTGGCATGTTGCAGTCTCTTTGAGCGCTTCCAGGGCTCTCAATTGGAGTCCGAATATGAGAAAATCGACCGGGGTGCTCGAGGGCAGTAGGCTGCCAGGACTATCAACTTGTATAATAAGCGCTGAAACGGTGGCTAAGGCTATGACTGCCGCCATCATGTCCACCATTAAAACCCACTGATAAATGCTGGTACTCATCACTTGCGCGAGGGGTCTCGGCCCTTGAATGCTCCTGCGTGTGTGCATGGCTTGTTAATGGGCGAGTTGACGGGAGCCGGTGGATATATTAACTTCCCGTCCCGACTCCCCTCCACGTGGCTGCATTGCCCTCCCTGTCACCCCATCCGGGGGGGTTGAAATTCTATGTTAAATGAGTACATGGATACTAATTAATTAACTTTTCCTTAATAAAAAATATGGTTCCATTTTTCATTGGTAGAATAGTCTTTTTCAATGTGAGAAAAAACTTATGGTTATAGATGTAGTGTGTTGATATCGTTTCAAAATCTTTAATATGTATTTATATTATTGTGGGAGAGTTGGGGGATGAACAACTATATAAGTTACTACAAATGTAAAGTTTTATCATATTGTCTAAAAAGTTTAGAGTATTATTTGATGAAGAAAAAATACATTCCAAAATAACAAATATAATTAAAAGATGTACACTAATTTTATCTAAAAATTATTTATAAATAAAATTTATTGTAATCTTTTCAAAATATTGTTATATTATCTTAAAAAATTATTATATTATCTTAAAATTACACTAGATTAGATGTACATTTTCATTATAACATAACATAGTTGTAAAAATAACAATGGCAATCAAAATAGGTTAAAAAAAACCTTAATACAATGTAAGCATAATATGTTTAAAAAAACCTTATCACAAAACTTTTCCTACTTAAAAAAATCTTGCAAGTTCATTGGAAGAACTTAAGCAACTTTGATACCACTAAGATGTGTAGGATCCATTCCACCAATAATGCTAAGCGAGGTCATCTACTTTTCAAACACGGTCTCGCAACTTTTAACATATTCCTACACGCTGTGTTCCATTTAACATGATTGACAATTGACAAGTAGAAAGCCGACCATACTATTTTTCACCCTTTATAACCTTGCAGATATCCTCCATAATAATACCCCGTTCATACCCCTCTCTCAAAACGTGTCGTAGTCTCAAATCTTTTTCCATAATATGGCGGCGCGACTTTTGCTCAAATCCGGTATCGTGCGCGGAAAAATATTAGAACTCTAAAGAAATAATAAGGTGTAAAGTCCCATTGCATTCGCACCTCCTTTGAACTAATGCCTTTCGACGATTAATATAACCATCAATAATGTAATGTCTTGTTTAATAGTGATGGCCATTTTGAATACATGCATGTAACTAACCCCACCGTATGCTTCTCCCTCATGTCAAATCCCAAATTCACGTGATTGACATTATTCTTCTCCATGATCACGTGCCTTACATAACCAGTGACGAAGGAATCTTGAACTGGTCCTGATCTTTCGTTTCCTATTGGAATCTAAGTCGCTAAATTTGGTACCCTATTTTTTATGGAGAAAATCTTCTATTAGAATGTTCCCATCCCCTAGAAATTTAAAACAAAAGTTATTTTGGTGTTGTTGGAATGGGCATATATTTTTGGGATATTTAGAAGAAGAAATATTGTTGGATCAGTAAATTTGAAAATTTGAGTGATTAAATTTATATAATTTAAGTTTTTTTAAGGCTTTTTCAATATGTTCTAAATTCATTTTTACATTTAAAATTAAATTCATTTTTACATTTAAAAATATAATTTAAAGAACAAAAAAAATTGTAATTTCGTACAGATTTATATTACTGAATTTAAACTAAAAAGACAAAAACTTAAAACAATTAGATAACACCGTTCAATTTAACACTTAAACATACTTAGGATTTTAATTGTAGATTTGGACCTGGACATCCATCGGTTTCTCCAGAGTTTGCGTCAGTGAAAAGCGATATCGGGATATCTCTCTAGAATCGATTAAAAATATGCGATTCAAACTTATCACGAATTTCATTTTTCCATTCTTTAAATCGTTTTCACCGAAAGCCACCGTAACAAATCTTTGCCCATCCAAATCTACAACTTTGAATCTTTCAAAATGGAGCTTTTCAAAGGGCATTGCCCCTTTTTCTGCGAACGATGTCGGAATCCATCCAAATCTACAACTTTGACACTTTCAAAGTGGGGGCTTTTTAAAGGGCATTGCCTCATTTTCGGCGAACCACGTTGGAATCCGGCCAATCGCCAGAGGAAAAGTTGCGTATGATTCAGTTCGAGCTCCGGATTTTTGCACTTCTGAATCGGACCAAAATCCAAAGGGCAGAGTTCCTCCATTTATGAAACTCGGCCGCCATATAAGGAGTCGACTTCTGTTAATAAAGAGTCGACAATATCGGCTTTATTTAAGAAAAAAATGTAGTAATAATATGGTTAGTAGTGCATTATTATATTTCCGGGAACACTGGCGTGGTCATTGGGTGACAAAATAATAACATAAATGTTCGGATTAGATTAAATTGCTTTGTAAGCAACGACGAGTTACAGAGCAGAGTGCCGTGGACGCCACGCAAAGCACAAAAATAACCGCTGACACCAAAAATAATGGAACGGAGCACATGGAAGTAAGTCACACGTTTTTCTGTTTACCGTTAAATTTCAAATTCCGACAAATTTTATCACAACTCCTATGAACGTGGATTAAGGGGCGGTCATACCGCGGCACTCCTGGCTTACATCTGTGATAAAAAATTACCATTTGATTGACAGCTTTGCAGAGGAAATCCGGTACAATTTTCACACTTCCTCCTCACTCTGCCCTACATTTAGTTGCGTCGGCTACTTTTACCGATCCACGTCGGAAATATCCTAGCTATCTAAATTAGAAACGTCTCTAACTGCAAGTCCGGCAAAGTGGTCCGGCTTTGAAGAAGATTTTCTAAATTTAGAAGGTAAAATGACGACAATAATAAAAGTAATAATTTTCTTGAAAGAATGGGAAAAACTCTTTGGTTTCAGTAGATCCAGTGTTCGATCAGTGTCCCTATCTGTGAGCGGTCACCAGAGTTTCGATAAATCGCAGCCCGTTGAACCTCGGCGCGAAAGCCTCCTCGGCGCTCTTAGAAGTCGAATTCTGAGAAACAGCTTTGTCATCATTCGTCGATTTGGCCTGTAAATACCGGCAGAAAACCACTAAATTCAAGACAAAATCCAAAATCTTCTCTCTGAAATTTAAGAGTTAGTGTTTCAGACAGCGTTGGAAAGAAGCAAAGTAAAAAATAAAAACAGATCCCAAAATTGTAGCGTTAAAATGAAGTATTGACTGACGGTAGGAGAGGATGCCGTGACTCGGATCTCGTGGTCGCTGAGAACAGTGAACGCGGCAGACGCGGCCGCTGCAGCTGCACACATGACTGCGACCGGTCGCTTCATTATTCAATTCTTTCGAAAAGAACGCTTCGTGGAATCGAACCCCCGACCTGACAGAAGAAAAATAGTTGCTTTAATCTAGAAAAAGGAGATCTCTTCAAGCTTGCGTAACAAGCACCTGAATATCAGAGACAGACTGAGACTGGCGGCCCTTATGAAGCCTTCAAATGATAAGCAAAAGAATGCGGCCCACGTTTCGAATCTCTGCGCCTTCCCTCTCCTAATTTTTTGCACAACAAATTGCGACAGTAAAGGGGAATTTCGACGACAATTAACGGCTTCTCATATACTGCGGAAATTTGGAAACGGAGAAGGAGACCTCGCCCGTTTTATAAGCGTGCTACGCTACCGAAGCGAATCATTTTAAATTGAAAATAAAAAGAAATCATGTAGTGTATGGTTTTCACTGTTCAAATAATTCGTCAAAGTGAGGGTGGTCCACTGGCCACGCCCTCTTAAATAGATCCTCCAATTTGTGGACTCCGCGTTTCGGCCATCGTTATCTAGGTTTTCTAAAGGGTTAGAGAGTTGGATACGTAAGTCAGCATTTTGGCCCACCAAAATGAATCAAATTACGACAAAAATATCAATATACTACTAATTGTACAATAATAAAAGAACACCTTCATAAAATATTCTAAACCTCTACTTGCTTTTATGATTGTGGAGTTGTGTCAAGTTCGTTTAGATTTGGTCATTTCATATACATGGGCCAAAAAGGTTTTACTCATATAATATAATAAAGATAATAAAGAGTGAAGTATACTCTAGGGTTTATTGCTTGGGTGGTTGGGTACACTCTTTGTTCTCCTTAGTAGGGTTTAATTTTCGTAAGTGACATGTTGACCCCTTGTGATAAGGTTAGAAGAATAGATTCTCCTTGAGTGGGCCCCTCATGGATGTGTCTTTGGAAGTCTTGGTCATAAGTTTCGTATTGGGCTATTGGCTTTGAGTACTTATTCTCTTAGAGGCATTTTTCCCTTTTGGAATATCAAAATAAAATTTAGATGGCTCATCTCCCTCTTTGATCCATTGCAAACTCGCTCAAATTTGTGCACCTCACTACCATATTCCTCCGAACCCCTGAGTAAGTGTTCTCTTTCACCTATTCTTATAGAGAAACATTATGCAAGCTTGTGTCAAAAACATATCTATCTCTGCTAGTATATGTCTTGCCTCCTTCTCCCTCCTATGCTTGGAGTAAGCAATCATACTTCCCCAACCCCCAAGAAACTTAATAGTTCTTCTAATCATTATCTTCACCAAAGTATCCAACCAATATCACCTTGGGGTTTAGGATGTTAGTTCCAAACTTTGGTTATCATCTCACAACACTCTTCCAACTTAAGATGAGACACATTTAGTTTGAAAGGTAGTGAAGTAGAAAATGTTGAGGAGTCTCCATTTTTTGAAGTCAACACTAAGGGAAGATTGTATGAACACAAACACTATAGAAGTATACTTGTTGCAACCCCACTACCATGGGAGAAAGAAACACCTTCATTAAAAGTTTTTTTTATTATCAAACCTAGCATGTATGTTGTCAAAAGCTCTTCTCCTTTTAGACCAAGTAAACCATCCTACATTGTTCAAGTGTTTTTGCATCCAATTCACTTCAAAATTTTGAAATCTAGACTTACATAGACTTACATCTCCTTCAAGCATCTTTCTCCAAACATGAAATAACTGAAGCCACTTCTCCTATATCACCTTCTCATTTTACCATTTTATAATCTCCAAAAAAAAACCACTCTGCATCAAGTGGAGAGCTAACAAACCAATCCCATAAATGAATGATGTCAATTAAAAAAAAATGCATAAATGTTGTAAAAGCCAACCACTTTTTTTTACCAACACACAAGTAACTCAAACACAACGATCATAAAAGTCTAATCTAAAAAACAATGAATAAACACAATAATTATAATTAATTAAATGATCCATTATTTTAACTCTAGGCTGGAGTGGATGTGGTTGTTTTTTTTTCCTATGTATACAATTATATAATATAAATATAACAATAAATTTTTTCTTGAAAGCTGGAGTGGATGTGGTTGTTTTTTTTTCTATATATACAATTATATAATATAAATATAACAAGAAATTAAAAAAAAAACACAAGCATCCATCCTCAAAATTTGAAAACTTAACTTTTTAAAAATAAAGCACATCAACCATGTGAGCTACTACCAAATCTCTCGCTGTTAACTTTTTTGAGGGGAGTTTGCAAAACTATAATGACAAATGGAGATTAACACTAAATTGCATTTCCCCTTAAGGACTTATTCATGAAACAATATTGAACGCATAAAATTATATATGTTACGCACTGAAGATGTCATCAAATTTCACCCATAATTACATTATGCATTTACGATAGACTTGGTGCTAAGGAAGCTGGGATTGCAGAAATATAATATAGATATTTAGCAAAGATGTCTTGGCATTACTCACAAAAGATATTCTACCCAAATGAATGAATAAATACTCACCACAAAAGCTATGTGAATGGATGTAAAGAGATTAGTCCACGTGAACCATCCAAAACTAATGGTTTGAATAATTTCAAACAAAGACAAAGTTAAAAGATCTATTCCATGACATGGAGATGCAACCAACAATGTCAAAGTTTTATAAACTTATATGTGTACATTTGTGAAAGGTTAATAGATTCCCAAAGACATAAGGACATAATTTATATGTCAAAGTTTCATAAACTTATTTGTGTACATTTGTGAAAGGTTAATAGATTCTCAAATAAGGATATAATTTATATGATTATTAGTGATCATTCAAATAACATAGATTGTATGATCGTAGTTTATACATGTGGATGAATATGTGTCCACGGATTTTTAAAAAATATGAATTGTATGATCGTAGTTTATACATGTGGATGAATATGTGTCCACGGATTTAAAAAAAATATGAAGTACAGAAAAATTACTTATCTATTAAATTTACTTAAAATGATATTATCACATCTTTAGGAAATAACATCATAAGTAGACATTTCTAAACAACTATTTAAAAATACATGTAGTGGGCCAAAAACTTGTTTTCTTCAATTTCTAATTAGAAATCGTAAAAAATGTCCATTCATAAAGCATATTATTTGTAGTCCATTACACTCTAGAAAATGAGAATCTTCCTTAGCAAAGGAGAATTGGAAATTGCATAATTAAACATAACATTAATATAGAGTATATGCATAGCTAGCAAATTACTATATTTCTAGAAAGGATATTTTGAGAACCAAGTCTCCCTCCAGAAATTAGGTGTTCAAAATGGATAAGTCTTCACTAGACACTCAAAGCTCACAAAAGATATTCTACCCAAATGAATGAATAAATACTCACCACAAAAGCTATGTGAATGGATGTAAAGAGATTCCTCCACGTGAACCATCCAAAACTAATGGTTTGAATAATTCCAAACAAAGACAAAATTAAAAGATCTATTCCATGACATGGAGATGCAACCAACAATGTCAAAGTTTTATAAACTTATCTGTGTACATTTGTGAAAGGTTAATAGATTCCCAAATAAGGACATAATTTATATGTCAAAGTTTCATAAACTTATCTGTGTACATTTGTGAAAGGTTAATAGATTCTCAAATAAGGATATAATTTATATGATTATTAGTGATCATTCAAATAACATAGATTGTATGATCGTAATTTATACATGTGGATGAATATGTATCCACAGATTTTAAACAGAAAATGAAGTACAGAAAAATTACTTATCTATTAAATTTACTTAAAATGATATCATCACATCTTTAGGAAATAACATCGTAAGTAGACATTTCTAAACAACTACTTAAAAATACATGTAGTGGGCCAACAACTTGTTTTCTTCAATTTCCAATTAGAACTCGTAAAAAATGTCCATTCATAAAGCATATTATTTGTAGTCCATTACACTCTAGAAAATGAGAATCTTCGTTAGCAAAGGAGAATTGGAAATTGCATAATTATAGATAACATTAATATAGAGTATATGCATAGCTAGCAAATTACTATATTTCTAGAAAGGATATTTTGAGAACCAAGTCTCCCTCCAGAAGTTAGGTGTTCAAAATGGATAAGTCTTCACTAGACACTCAAAGCTCACCTGCAAAGCAACAATAAAATGAACACATGTGAAAACAATATGAGAGTTTGTATTTCCATAAGTATAATTGTTACAATTAGAGCCAATAATACTACGAGAACCATCAAAGCATAAATCAATTAAGCCATTTGATAATATATATTTACAGGCATGCATCTTCGATAGAGAACTCCACAACAAATAAATCAACATTGCTAGTAAACAAAATATTTTATGATGCTCAACTAGAAGGAAATGTTGAATGCTTTTTTTCTTTCCAAACACATTGTATGCAATGCTATGCCACTTGCCCACGGTTAGCAATGTGCCCAATGTTCTAAACAAATGAGGATTTTTCATAGCACTCCATGTCATGACAAGAAGGTCCAAATTCTTGTTCTTTATTCCAACCATGAACATGTGACATAATATGTATGTTCATGTGATACTAATAATACCCTAAATTTCAATAGAAATCAAAGAATAGTTCCAAAAATCTTGTTGTTGAAGCCCCCTCTTAGTACACTATTCCAATCAAAAATAAAAAACTATTATCACTAGATATCTTATGTATCCATTTTTTGTGACATTTCCAACAACCCTTTTTATTTCTTCTCTTTGTGTGGTGACATAACACAACTCTTATATGCCATGAATGAGGATTATGCAAATTGATAGACTACCTTTGCTTTCCTTTTTTTTTCTTTCTTATTTTAATTTAAAAAACACATTGATCAAGGAGTTAATGGAGATTCTAACAACACTAATTTCTTTGCATCATCAAACAAGGTTGAAATGGTCCAATTTACCCAAATCATTCCTCCTCTTCTCTTTCCCAACGGAGTAAGCATGCAAAGCGACTAGTAGCAAAGAGATCGGATTTTCAATGACCAACTTTACAATGTATACATCACACTCCTTAGTGGGTGGGGGGAAATTATTTCTGGAAGCTACATGGGCAAATTCCTATGACCCTTTATTTGTTTCTACCCAATGGATATTCATTACAGATCCTTCCACCGGGTATCTTTTTCATGTCTTTGCTAATTCCTCAATTTCTAATGAAACTTTTGGTTAAATCCTCTAGTTCGACAGATCACAAATTGATGCGCGAAGACATGCAATAGGTTGATATAGGAGAGTTGGGGGATATGTTGAGTCCTATAATGTTCAAGAGACTGTATAAATTGCTACAAATGTGAGAGCTCACATTGTCATAGTGTCACAGAGAGGGTTATGGGCACCGCACAATGAAGATCAAGAAAGTTATGCGTATCAAACAATGAAGAGGAAGAAGGTTATGAGCATCAAACAATGAAGAGGAAGAAGAGCATCTAAGAAAAAAAATGTCATTGTGGAACTTAAATGGTGCAGACAAATCCAATCCAAAGCCACCTATTCAACTGCTCGATACCTAATTCTAAAGGCCCCTCTCGATACCTAGCTCTAAACTCTCCAATATTTATATGTTTTTAATATATTAAAAATACTCATTGATCCCAATACACTAAGCAATACATTTCATTCATCTTTTATAATTTAAAATCCCCGTATGAACCCATATGGTATAATATTGTCTAATTAGTAAACCCTAGTGATTTCAACAAAACTACGTAGTTTATTCACCCCATTGTAACCAACAATGTCTCCCTAGAAAAATAAATTTAATTGAAATATTCTATTATAAGAAAACAAATTTTCCATTTCACAAAAATAAATCTTACCCTATAAATAACAAGTTTTAATTTTTTTTGACCTAGCCTCTCTCTAAATATATACAATTATGCAATCATATTTAGAAATCAAATTCTATTTCCATTAAAATTAGAAATAATTCAACTATCCATCCTCAATTCCAATTGAGGACAACTGTAACAAATACTATGAACCCTTTGTGAGATAAGGTATAGAGAGAAGCATGCAAAGCCTAACGTAATGCACTGTGTACATAGAACCAACAAGGTGATATAAAGTTAATCCAATCCAAGAAGAAAAATAACGAATCAACATTGTCATATAAGCCTGACCTGGGAATGAAGATAACATTCGAAGCACTAAAGGCCCATGCATAAAAGGCCGCTAAACTAATAATTGTATATTAATGTGAATACATGCAAAGTTGCAAAAGGTATATAGCCTTGAATTTACAAGGCTATCCACATGGAATCCATTGTTTCCTTGTAAAAACACAAGTTCGAAATTTGTCCCCTATGGAAGCCAACTCATAAAATACATCGATGAAGAATTTCTTACACAATTAGTGCGTGACCCTCTAAAATGTAAAGGATGTCTGTGGGTCTTAGTTACTTGCCCAACTTGAAGACACTTAGATCTAATTGCACATAGTGACTAGCATATAAAGATTTCATGAATTCTAGAGGAAAGTACAAGAGCTATGGCTATTTCTATCAAATAAGAAGTTTTGAAACTGTAAACTACCATGCAATGTATGTTCTAATTCATGGAACAACGCTTCCTGGAACAACGCTTCCTGGTGCCTTTTATAGTGATGCTTCAAGAAGTGTAATCACGTTTCTTCTTTTTACAACTCAATCACATTTATTTTCAAAAGCATGTATATTTAGAGTTATGTGGAAAAGTGTATACCAAAGGAAGGCTAGGAAGGTCACTAAAGCAAAGATTTGTATCATCTAACTTAATTAACTTAATGCATAATAATTTTTAAAAGGTTAGAATTCTTCATAAAAAAATTTATAGTAACTCTTAAAAGGTTAAAACTCTTCATAATTTTTTAGAGACTGCATTTAATTATTGCTTTTATTTCATTTTGAAAAGTATGTTATTAATTTTTTTTAAATTAAAATTACAACCTTTTAAAACTATAACCTTAACAACCTTGTTATTTGTATAATCAAAATATATATTAAAATTAAAAATAAATTATATATATATATATATATATATAGATATATATATATATATATTAAAACATGAATATATAAAAACAATTGACATATTTTTATTATTACATTTTATTTAAAAAAATTAAAACACTCTTAAAAAAACATTAAAAATAAAAATATTTCCAAATATATATATAATTTAAAAACCAAATTTAACAAATTTAAAAAACATAAAAATTATAAACAAATTATAAAAAACGTTATAAAAAGTTTATTAAAAATTGATAAAAAAAACACTTAATAATATTGCGGAGTTGGGTCGGGGATTCCCCTCCGACCCCTCCCCGATTTCCCTTCTGCCCTACTACTCCCTTTCCCTTGCTTATGGCTTAAAGGAGTGGTCACTTTTATTTTGGGAATCACCCATGACCCCATCCTATATATATATATATATATATATATATATATATATATATATATATATATATATATATATTAATTTGTCAATGTTTTTATCTAATTTTTTTAAAAGTATTTTGGTTTGGTGTTTTTCAATTTTTTTTTTTACTTTTTTATAAAAAAAAATTATTTTGATTTTTTTTTAAATTTCTTATAAAAAAAATATTTTGATTTTTTTAAAATTTCTTAAAATAAATTATTTTGATTTTTTTTTTAATTTATTTCAAATATTTTTTTAAAAAGTGGAGTGCTATATTTTTAATATATAAATTTAAAATAGTTATTATTATTATTTAAAACATGTTTTTTTCTTTATAGTTGTTTTTTTTTTTTTAAGGTTTTTTTTCAAGAATATTGATCTTTTAGGTCATGTTTTCAAAAGTTTTGTAATTTTAAGTCTAAAAAGGGAGTGCTATTGGTAGAAGGAGGATGACATTGATAACACCACTTTTCAACTCATGAGTTGTTTTTAAAAATTTTGCCACAAATGTAGTGATTGTTAAGGCCATAGCTTCAAACAAGTTGTAATTTAACACCCCCCCCTCCACCCACAAAAAAAAGTGTGATAATAGTAACACCACTTTTCGAGTTGAGGATAGTCTTATGGTCTTGCTTAGCAACATTACAAGGTTGTTAAAGTCATGGTTTCAAAATGTTGTAATTTTAACCCCCAAAAAAATACCACTACCAATAGCACCACATTTTTGAAACAAACACTGATTTTAATGGTTTTTTTTAGCAACATTACGAGGTTTAAAGGCCATGATTGCAAAATGTTGTAATTTTAATCTCAAAAGAAAATAGTGCTACCCATAGTACCATTTTTTTATTCGAGGATTGATTTTGGTGTTTTCAACCGAAAAAATATAGGTTTTCAGCTCTATAATTCTTTTTTAAAGTCATAATTATCATCAAATTAATAACTATGTTTTAATCAATGAACCCACCAATTATTCACCACAAAAATGCTCTATTAGATTTTTTATACCCAAGTTAAATCAATGTTTCCCTTCAAACAAGTACTAAAAACTTTAATTTATATAAAAAGCTTTCTTTTCAAAGCAACAAATTAAAAGAATCACTTCAAATATCTTTATATCAACATTTCCACAAAAGTGCAAAAGAGTTACTTCAAATATCCTTATATCAACATTTCCACAAAAGTGCAAAGTAGTTACTTTAATACAACCCCAAACTGCTTTAAGATGATACAACACATAGAGAGTCATCAATTTCCTAATAAAACAGTTTTCGAGTGAATGTTATTGAAGAATATACATCATCAGGTATTTGAAATATACTCCCAACATGAAAGGAAACCATGCAACTCTAAAAAGGTGACAAATAGTCTTAGGGTCATCACAATGTGTAGACAAATGCATATGTCAACCAAAACAAAACAAAACCAAAAAAAAAGTCACTCCATATTGAGTAAACTTGAAGTATTATTACCATGCAATAACACTTATGTCGACCAAAACAAAAAACAAAAAGTCAATAAAAAAGTCACTCCATATTGAGTAAATTTGAAATATTATTAGCATGCAATAACACTTATTTTAAAGGAGATCTTGTAAGGCCACACCATATTAAGGTAATTCAGACATTTATTCTTTACATCTAACAAATTTCAACATCAATTTAGTTTATTCTAAAAAGAGAAAGGGCCTCAAAGGTATTGCTACAAACTATGGGGCTTGTAAACTTAGATGGGTTCACTATACCTCCATGACCAATCTCTTCAAATGGAGCCTAGAGTATGCAATTGTAGCTTGTATAGATTGTATTTTTGGAATCAACTCTCGAAGAATTTCGATTGCAAACTAATCTAGAGTATACACCAAACTTCGTTAACAAGCCCTACCAATTCTTCTAAGTTACAAAACCCTTGTCCCACAAATCTACACAGAAAAATCCCCCTTTTTTCTAGCCTCTTAGAGATAAATCATGGTGAGTGTACCAAAACAGACAATTGATCTTTCATTATCCAAATGGAGTGGCACACTAAATCAAATCCTCTCATATAACTAATCCACTGCCAATCAAGAGTTGGTGCAACTCTCTTCCAAGCCTTCCATATTCTACAAATCACAATGCAACCAATGATATTGAAATGTTTGGAAGTAGGAATAATATTGTTGATGATAAAGGCCCACCTTCACTTGTATAAATGTTGTCTAGATGTCATTATAAATCAAAATAAACATAGCGAAGGATGATCTCCAAACAAACAACACACAATCCCCTTAATAGATAACATTGCTAATTACAATTTAATATGAATAAGACCTAACCCCTCTTGATCCATGGAAAAGACACATATTTTCCATGAAACTAGTAAGATAATTATAACACCTCCAAACTTAGACTAAAGGAACCCATTTATTTATTTCTCAAAGTGAGAAAAATAAAAAGAAGAAAGGGACTAGAAGGAGACATAGTAAATATGAAGAGCCTACATAATCCTACTAAAACTTTCATCTTTCTTGCAAATGGAAGATCTTTGTACCATCAACTATATTTTCTCTTACATATTTTGAAGACAATATTCCCATGTCATGTCTAGCAAAGAAAGATTTGCAACAAATAGATGCCCAAATAACAAACAATATCGTCATCTATCATGTGCCGCCAATGGCARGTTAAATGTGAAGGATTATCGGCCACATGAATTAGCAAAAAAATAGTATTGTCATCACTAACAATCACCCCAACAAAAATACAAACAAAAATTCAATCCAATGATTTTACAACAAKTCCTTGGGAAATTTGGATGGAGAGCAGAAAGTCATCTAAAAAGTGGGTATTGATCTCCTCACCTCCCCCTAACATTTAAATAGATGTACTTAGACCCTAGATTGTGACAATTTCAATAAGGTAAACGAGGGCTTCCACATCAAGAACATGAGATATGGTGGTATAGGACATCCTTTCTGAATCAATTTATGCAATGTGGTCTTATCTAAAAGAACTACATTAATAGAAACAAAAGTGGACACATTAGAGAAAAGAGTATTAACCATAAAAACAAAACAGTTGACCAAACCCCAACTAGGAGAGCATACCAGTGATGAAAGACTAATCCACCCTATCTTAAAACTTATCAAATTCACTTTTAACAGAAAAAACTACTAGCCAAACTCTTTTTCCCACATAACACTCTCCCACACTATCAACATTGTATCAAGAATACACTTTCCCTAAATAAACCTCATTTTCTCTAGCCTATTTATATGGGTTGCCACTCTTTTGATTCCAAGTGGCATAATAACCTTAACATCATAAGAAATATCGAGGAGGGTTATTGGGTGCCATAACCCAATGGTTCCCTTAGTTGCAACATTCATAGGAATTAGCTTTATAAAACCTTGATTCTAAAATTCACCCATTGTCCTTGTATGGAAGGCCTCTCTTGCCATGCATATGGCCATGTCCTTACAAACTATTTTCAACATTTTATTGAAAAATTCACAAGCAAGCCCATCCATACCTAGATATTTTCCAATCTTCATTTTGGATAATGCCTCCAATAGTTTCTCTTCTATGATTTTATCCTTAAGGAAGTCCCTTTCAGTATTCCAACCTTTAGAAGGGACAACTTGCTGACACATCTATCTCATTGTCACAACATCCTCAGTTAAAGGATACTTAGAAAAATATTTTGAAATGAAAACCTGGACATCTATATAATTTATGCCAAGTCATCCACAATGATTCCTTCTACATTACTCAAACTCATTATAGTTTATGCCAAATCTTCCACCATGATTTCTTCTAGATTCCACAAACCCATTATTCTTTTAGAGGCATTTTTCCATTTTAGAATAATCAAAGTAAACTTTAGAGGGCTCATCTCCCTCTTTGATCCATGCAAATTGTCTCAAATTTGTGCACCTTGTGTGCAATATTTATCCAAGCACCCAAGTAAATGTTCTTCTTTGGCTACCTATTCGTAGAGAGGAACATTGTGCATGTCATCTTCCAAAAACATATGTATCTTTGATAGATTTTCTCTTACTCTCTTCTCCCTCCTATACTTGGAGTAAGCAATAATCCAGCCCCAAAACATAAGAAGCATAATAGTTCTTCTAATCATTTCCTCCCACCAAAGTATCCAACCAATATGACCTTGGGATCTAGGTTGTAAGTTCCAAAATCTCAAGTATAATCTCACAACAGTCTTTCAACTCAAGGTGAGACACATTCAATTTGAAAGGAAATGAAGTAGAAAATGTTGAGGGATCTCCAATTTTCAAATTTGATACTAAGGGAAGATGATATGAACCTAGATATTGTGGAAACATACTTACTACATGCCCACTACCATAGAAGTAGGAGAAACCTTCCTTAGGAGCAAAAATATTAAGCTAACATGTATCTTGTTAGAAGCTTTTCCTGTTGGACCAAGTACACCACCATCCATAGTTTAAGTGTTTTTGCTTCCAATTCTCATAAAAAGAATTGGAATCTAGACTTACATCTCATTCAAGCATCTTTCTCTAGAGCTAAAGCACTGAGGCCACTCCTTCTTTGTCACTTTTCCATTCTACCATGTTAAAATATTTGAAAAAGACCCACTCTACATAAGATAAAGAACTAGCAAGTTAATCCTACAAATGAATGATGTCAATTAAAAACAATGCATAAATGTTACATAAACCAACAACTTTTTTCTTGTAAACACACAAATAATCAAAAACAATAATGATGAAGATCCAATCTAAAAGAAATAATGGACATAAATAAGAAAGAAGCAATAGCCAAAAACTGCTCCATTGGATCTCTTGTTAATCTCTTGTTATGATTAATGCTCCAAAATACTCCATTCCAACAAGAATTCATCCTCATCCTGAAGTCAAAACCTTAAACCTTGATAGAACACCTCAACTCTCTAAGCTACTACCATATTTCTCATCATCAACTTTTTAGGAGGAGAAAAGAAGGACTACCCACGAGGGCTCTAGGAGCTACTTCATCAAAGTATAGATTGAGGGCTCTAGGAGCTACTTCATCAAAGTATAGATTGAGGGCTCTAGGAGCTACTTCATCAAAGTATAGATTATGGTGAGACGTTAGATCGGTAAGATAATAATTCTTTGGGTTTCTTTTTGAACCAAGTTCGTTCTTTCAATGAAAAATAAATAAATACTTATACGGAAAGCGATTATTTGCTTTGTACAGAATATGCTAATGACATTTTTATAAAATGTTGTCTTGATTTGGTTATCCATACCTTTCAATTTTCTTCTTAAACATTTTTAATAAGACAACTTAAACAATCGAGATACAATTCCTTATGTACAATCTTTGAGATATGACTTCAACTTAACTACTAATTCCCTTTCAAATATAATTCACTAACATAATGAACCAAGAAAAATTTCTTCTATTAAATAGATTGTCTAAATATTTGTGGATATATATTCCTTTAAATTGTATTTTAAGGCGTTTTCCTTTTGTATATACTCTTTCCCATATCCCAATCTCTAAAGCTATTGAACGCAACAATCTTGTTGGCGTGTAAAACTATTTTTGTCACGCATGGTATATGTTATCAATTTTCATTTATGATTACATTATTGATATTTTATAGACTTGTGCGTATGACAAATATTGGTTATGTCGGTTCAATTCTGGTAGGTATAATTATTATTTTTCTTTTTTACGTTGATGATATTATTTTTATGGTGACGATTTCCTATAATCTCAGCGAGTAATTAAGAATCCTCAAGAATTTCTACTCTAGACAAAACAAAAGTTATGATTATTAAATTCAACAAAGGTAGTTGCGGAGCAACAAGTCCCTGCTAAGAAGGAAAACTAAAGTCAGGGACTTGCTCCTCCGACATTCATAGACAAGTCTCCAATACTTTGAAGAAATTTCAAGGGCAAAATTTGGAAAAAAATGGAGCGCAATGCAAACTAGAGTAGCCCCGCGATTTGTCTTTGCTGGTCGTTGTGCTTTTAAACAAAAGCATCAAAGAAAGGAAGTAATTGCAGGTGGTCGTCGTTCTTTTAAGCAAAGACATCAAAGAAAGGAAGTAATTGCAGGTTGCTTACCATCAGGGAGGACGATCTATGTATGTACCCGCCGTGCATTTACAAAAAAATGTAGGTAGGCAACGCGCACCCAGTGAGTACATGGACTGTGATTGCAAACTGTGCCATTTAACATAAAAAATAATATTCAGAGACTACCAAACAACATGGCTTATATTGTGCCTGCAGTAGTGATAGATAACTACATGGAATGTGATTGCAAAGTGTGCCATTTAACATAAAAAAATATTAGCAGTTAGTTGGTTATAGTTCAAGTTTTACTCGTGTGGTTCTAATAGGTAGCAACTTGCTCATGATTTGCTTTCATCCATTCAAACATCTTGAGTGCAGTTGTGAGGGATAGATAGACTGTCGTGCCCGGTGTTAACTTCTTATTCCTGTCGAGAACATTTGTTGACAGGAAGTTTGGAGATTTTCTTTGAATACTAACGATGCCAATTCAAAGTATTCAAAGTAAATATTATTATTGAATTGTGGAGTTAGTGTTAAATACCAAAACATGTCTAATAAATCTAATTTTTAGTTTTAATATATGCCTCAAATATTAATTCTTGGTTTTTATATCTCTTTGAAAAGAGACATTTTAGAGAAAGCAGAGAAAGTTGGTTATTTTAATAATTGTCGTCATGTCAAAAATGTTATTAATTCAAAAATTAATAACCTATTTGATTTATGTGCATGTACGAACATGTATTACATGGCACGTAGTATCCATGCATCACTTTCACTTGGTTTGCATGCATGTTTCCAGTGCCTCTGCGCTCCCCTTGGTTCAATCTTCGTTTGGGTTCAATCCTCCCTCTGTAGTTCTCAATGTTTCTGCAGAAGACAAAACTGCAGGAATGAAGAATAACCAGTAATAGAATTAACATTGTAGAAAGAAGTAGGTGTAAGTTCATTGTGAAAGATAAGGCACTGGAGAATAGTATGGGGGATCAAGGACCAACAACAATGAAGGCAGTGACTCATAGCAATGAAGGACAATTGGATTTGGAACTGCATTTACGAGCTATGGAACTGAAATGGGTTCAACTGATTCAATCCAATCAATTGTTTTTGGGTTAATAGGCTTATTTGGTTCTGAAACTCAATCTCAAAGGTCGGATCGTTGGTGACCTCGTCCATGCTTTAGGATGATACTCAAGATCCAGAAAAACAGGCTAAGATAAAGGTCAAGGAAAGATCAAAAGTCCACTTGAAAGCCCGACCGACCGTGAAAAGAGATAAGATGAGGAGGGGGGTTTGGTTCACCATTACAGAGATACACAGGTGAGTACCAGATCCAGTCACTGGGCGCTATCCAGTGGGGATAATTACTGGAGTAATTCAAGTATTATTTACGTAAGAGCAATTTGATTCGTCGACCCAAGGGAACAGGGAACATTAGCCGCCCAATAAATCTATGATTGTAGGTTCGAATCCTACTGTCCCCCCACCCTTTTATTCCTACCAAGCTTTCAAATTGCTACTGGAAAAAGGCCCAAAATGACTCAATGGATCTCAGTGATCTAAACAAATGAGCCCACCAAGTGCTACGGGTTTATATTCATTATATAAATACAGATGCACGTTTCTCCTGGCGAATCGAGGCAAAGGGAGAGACTCGAATGATCAATTTCGATAGGTGCCTTGGAAATATTGAACCAACCCTTGAAAGAACAGAGCGATCTTCTTATTCCATGTCATAAGTGGGAACTTGGTCATTTTCGATAGGTGACTCCTCGATATCTAGTTCAGATCCTCTATTTATAGGTCTATATGATGCAGTTATAATATATTTAACCTGCCTCCCCTCGCTCTCTGCTCCGAGACAACTCCTTGCCTCTAGTCTCTCCGGCTCCGGCCTGCTCATCAGAGCTTACCAGTCCTCCGATATCTGTATCTGGATCCGCTGAACAGACCAACTCAAATTGTTGGGATGGCTCATGAGCTACTTGCTCAAGGCAGATATAGACCATGATTCAGTGCGGCAAAGCGAAATAGACCAAGATTCAGTGTGACAAATATCTCGGTAATTTGGTAAGCCTTCCTCCTGATGGAATCAAACACCAAAGTCCATTTGAATGATTAATTTTGAGCACAACCACTCCGTATGTCAGATTAGTGCCGAGCAATAGCAGGAGCATCGCGCCCAGCATGACCGCCAATCGAAATATCGGGGATTTAATCATCCGAATATTCTTCTCTTTGTAGCATCCCAATCTTATGTTCTAATCCACTATAGCTCTGCGGCTGCTGACAGTGTCGCCTTCTTGCCCGTGTATTCGAACCAACGCCTCCCCAATGCTAAAGCATGCAATAAAGGTGACGACGACACCACCATCATCGGTCTGCGGATTTCCTCGACCCTGCTATCAGGGATTTTCGTCATTCCCAGGCCAACTGGTGGTATTGGGCTTCTTCGTCATTCCTAGGGCGGTTGGGTTATTCTTGGGGAAATTGGAGAGGAAGTATGAACAAGTTCATGTAGACACGTTTGCATGTATGCAAGTTTGCATGGTAGCAGCTACATCACGTTTGCATGTATGCAGGTTTGCATGGTAGCAGTTGCAGCATGTTTGCATGTATGCAGGTTTGCATGGTAGCAGCTATAGCAGACACGTCAATAGGACATGCTCTATGCACTAAGTATGGGAGGAGTAAACATTCTCAAACATTTAATGTTGAGAAGTAATGTTAGAGTCATTTATAATATTACTTCATTTCCGAAAAATGAGGTTGCAAATGTAAGACTTTCAACCAAGATAGACTATGTTATTTTCTCTGTAGCCTCGAGAAGAGGCCAAATAAGAGGTTCAAATGAAAACTTTGGTTAAATTACAACCTAAATACTATGATTTTGTAAAACTTTGATTAAAACCATCAAAATTCATTGATTGTTGTGCCAAGTTAATAAAAACATTGAAAATCGATTACTATTAGTCCCTACCAACCCGAAGGGCATGGACTAATAAGATTACTTACAATATTTTTGTATATGACAACAACATTTTGGAGGAAGTGTCTTCATACAAATATCTTAGAATCAATATTCATCACAAGCTCAACTAGAACTATAGCATTGAGAAAAGGATAAATGGAGGGTGGAAAGAGTATTATGGGCTTGAAAACAATTATAATTTAGCAGACATTTGGATATGGGATAAGAATAAACTCTTCTTTGAGACTCTAGTCACTCATGTTATTTTATATGAATGTGAACTTTGGGGATGTAGTATCTGTAGAGAATCATGGAGAAAGATAGAGCAGATCCAAAAGAATTGTATAACTTATCATCTCAAAATTAAAGACAATACACCCTATCCTCTCCTCCTCATAGAAGCAAGTCTTTCCCCCATTGAGAGCACAACTATGACTAGGTACCTAATGTATAAGAACAAGTTAAACAACATGGAAGACAAGAGGCTCCCCAAAATCACTTCAAACTTCAATCAAAACCACCTCTGGTTCATGCAGGCATGGCATAAAGATGCCCAGTCTAGTCTTGGATAAGTCAATTGGAATAAAAGAAGAGATCATTGTGTAGAATAAGGATAATAGTAACAATATTATTAAATGTAAATTTAAGGAGAAATTATGGTGCGATAAAGAATTAGAGAGTAAAAGAAATATAAGATACTATAAGGAGGTGATAAACCCTAAACTAGAAGATCAAAAGTATATTTTTGTTCTGATTAATGTAAAGAAGAAAATCAACATTGATAAAATGAGAACAAATTCTCACCAGCTCCATAGTCAAACTGGGTGTTAGACAATTCCCAAAACGCCATGGGGTGAAAGAATCTGTCATCTTTGTGACACTAAGAGGGTTGAAGATGAAAATCACTTTCTATTAGAATGTTCAGCTTATACCTAGATTAGATCTCAATTTCAAAAGATTTGTCATACTACCAACCTTCCTAAACTTCTAACTTAGTGAAACTATGATGATATTGGAATGCTTTTCGAGTACAAAAATAAAATTATAAAGATATTTGATTAATCTCTTATCTTATTAAAGTTTGATAAATCAATTTTATTCTTAGTAAATGCTAATCATCATCATCATTATTGTAGAATGACAAATTAAATTAAGATTATATGTTCGAGAAAAGATTTACTAAAATTTTAAAGTTTTATGTGCTGAATGGAAACATTACATATTTAAGCAAATTTATGCCATTTTGGATGGGATTGGCTATGCATCATCATCTTTCACCTAATAAAAAACACTCTTCGATTTTAAAAAGTATGGTAATAATATAATATGGTTATCATTATAAAAGCTTTACAAAGTATAATAAAAGCTTTACAAAAGGAGAAGATGTTTTAGTCAACCTAATTTTTTTTATTAGAATTATAATTTTTAAGGAATTTTTTATCTATTTAGAAAAAATATAAAAAATGAATTTATTCACTTTTCTTAACTTAGTTTAGTTTGATGAATTATTAATAATAAATTAATTAACATATAACATAAATATGGACTAAAAATTATATAAACAAATATAATGAAAATGTAAATTATTTTATATTCAAAATGATTTATAGGATTGCAATATTCATCTTAATCATATGAAAAACAAAAATATTGACTAAGAAAAACATAAATACAGTAGATAATTTTATTTTACAAAATAATCAATAAATAATTTTTAAATAAGCATAATGTGCATCTTAATCCTTGTTTATAAAAAATAAAAAGATACAACGATAATTATGTTCCAAAATAACTAATAGATAATTTTTAAATAATTATGTTCCAAAATAACTAATAGATAATTTTAAAATAAACATAGTGTGCATCTTAGTCCTTGTCTATTAGATGATTAAAAAATAAAAAGATACAATTTAAAGCGGGTTTGGTTTACTCCATAAAATCCTCCAAAATTTCCACTCATCTTTATCTATTCATACTTCACCTTATCTTAAATATATATTAAATAATTGTTTGTGTAAGTAGGCATCATTATAAAGAGGTTTCTTTATTGTGAAAAGTAAATTTGCAATAGTTGATTTTTTATACAACTTGTTTAGAATTTTTACTCTTAAAAATTGATAATCAATACATACTCTTAAAAATTGATAATCAATACATACTCAAAGAGATAATCAATACATATTTAAAAATAATCACAAAGAACATTATTTTACACTCGGAAATAATGGAGAACTTATTAGTTAGACAGTTTCGATTGTGTTTGTATTTAGGACTTAGATCCTATTTCCTAGGAGTTTGTTCTAACTCTCTACTTGATGTATTTTTTTATATTCATGATTGATTAATATTGTAAAGAGTGTGGCATTTCTTTGGCTGCCTCTAGGTATAGCCTGCCTCACCTGAGAGCAACATGTTTTATTCACTCCAATTTTGTCCTTCCATTTTCTAAGTTGGTATTAGAGCCTGGTTAGAGGCTGAGTAAAGGAGTCGTCTATTGTAGCACTGCATGACTGTGCCAGAATTGTTGTGTGGACGTGAGTCGTTGTTGAGAGAGTCGTTGCTGGTGGAATTGATTCCACTGTTGTGTAAGTCTAGATCTTGTTGGTGGTCATTGAGGTTAGAAGAGCCGCCACTGCTGAGAGGAGGAGAAAATATGCTATTGTCCATCGTTCACAAATTGTGTGAGGATTCTGTCGTTTGGAGTAAATGTAATCAGTGTTGTTGTTATCCTGGAAGAGGAAACAACCCCATTCAGAGAAGGGTCAACGCCCGTGTAAAGACCTGCGTGAAGGAAGCCTGTTGTTTGCAGAGTTGCAATCGCCCACCTAGAAGAGCTCACGTGATGGTGGTAAGTCACCCATCTGGCATTGGAGGATATGCTAAGAAGGTTGCCCGTGAATGATCCAATTAGATCATTCAAGTTTACGTAGAAGTTGCACCCTCTGATCAGACCCGCGAGTCTATGTTTTTTGTGCATTGTGATAGTGTTTTCTAAGGGAGAAACGAGCCACAATCAGTCTCGGAGTCTCGTTGGCGATCTCTGATTCGAATGAAACTGGAGATGGGATTTCTTGTGGATGCAACTCTAGCCAGAGATCACTAGTATTGTTGCAAACGTCGTAGTGTCCTTGTTTGCAGTCCTCCTGGAGTGTGCAACCAGTTTGCTAGAGGAGAAAATTCCATCTATTTGGAATCTTGCAGTGAGAGAGAGGACCATCGCAGAGGAGCACATCATGTTGTTGTTTTGAGGAGCTATTTGCATGAAGTATTACTCTAAGATCTTCGAGGTATAACTATTGCTTTAAAACAGACATATTGTAATTTTTTTTGTTTTCTGCGATTTCTACAATGTGTATGGTGGAGCCCGTATGCCCAAGTCCAATACTCATGAAAAGACTGGCGCTTGTCTCTTTTTGTGTGGAGTGTGGCGACCTGCGTGAAGTGTAGTTATTCGTTGTTGTTGGTATGCACAGATCGCTGCATTTTCTTATGAGTATTTCCTTGGTACGCCCAGACGTTGTTTCTTAAGATCGTTGTAGAGGTACGTCTAGATCGTTGCATTAGAGAGGTCGCTACCCAGTTGTTGTCTAAAGGAGTTTGCAGGGATGGTGAATACACTTGCAAAAACTTATCTCAATGAAGCCAATAAGTTAGATGGCTTGAATTTCGTCAATTGGAAATTCAAGATGCAAACCTTGATGGAAGGTTATGGTTTGTGGACGATCACAAAAGGAGATGAAGTGCGACCTGATGCGGCTACAGGTATGACAACAACAACGATCCAAGATTGGAATAAGAGGGAGAATAAAGCCAAGGTATTATTACGAATGTCTATGAAAGATAGTATAATTCCTCACATTAGAGATTCTAAGACTTCTAAGGAAACCTGGAAAGCACTTAAAGATCTGTATGAGACTAATAATACAAATCGTATTATTTTCCTGAAGAGTAAATTGCTAAGTATTAAAATGGATGTAAATGAATCTGTTAGTACCCTTCTGGGTTGAATTAAAGACTTGAAAGACAAGTTGGGAGATATAGGAGAATCAATATCCAACATTGATCTTGTCACAATTACCTTAAATGGAATGCTAGAGGAGTATCAGATGTTTATACCAGGTCTTGCAGCGAGAGAGAAAGCTCCTACCTTTGAGGAACTGACATGTATATTTCTCCAATAAGAAGAGAGGAGCATGAATTCGAAGCCTCAAAATTCAGACTTAGCGCTATGGACAAAGAAGAGATCCCTTAGAGGGGAACCAGGAGAAGGAGGCAAAGTTTTTTCTCCAGGAAGAGGAAGAAGTCCATTTAAGAGAAAGTCATCTCCAAAGCCGAATCAAGGTATTCCATCTAACAGAAATGAGCCTAAGTGTTTTTATTGTGGTAAGACTGGATATCTTATTAGAGAATGTCAAAAGAAGAAAAGTGATGAAGCCAGGTATAAACCTAGAAAACATTTAGGCCACTTTGCAGGAGAAACCTCCAATCCTGATCTCAGATTGTTTATTGCTACTGATGATATTGATAAAACCCCAAATTTTGATTCAAAGGATCTTAGACTATTTGTGTCTAATGTTGCATTGTCTGGTGAAACTGATGATGTTGATGCATGGTTTGCGGATTCTGGAGCTTCAATTCACATGGCATGTAATAAGAAGTGGTATGTAAATTTCAAAGAAACACATAATGGTGCCCATATTTATCTTGAAGATGATCGTTCTTATCAAATCAAGGGATACAGAGATATTCCAGTAACATTATCAAATGGTACTGTCAGACACATTCACAATGTTGTGTATGTACCGAAGATCAAGAAAAAATTGATCTTTGTGTCCACAATTACATATTAGAATCCGAAGGTTGAATTCTTCAAGACTTATTGCATAGTAAAGGACTTATCGGATCATTAAATAATTGTTTCTACATGGGTCAGAGCTGGAGGCTTGTACAAACTTGATGTTACCAACAAGAATGATCAAGCATTGACTTCTGCAACTATGCCTACAAAAACTCTTTTGCACCAGAGGTATGGTCACATTAATTATCATGATTTGTTGTTATTACAAAAACAAAGTATGGTTGAAGGATTCCCTATGTTGAAGAATCAATATGTTGCTTGTGAAGGTTGTGCATTAGGAAAGATGCACATAGATGAATTCCCCTCTAATTCTGATAGGAGAAAGAAAGATGTATTAAAACTTGTGCATACTGATGTTTGTGGATCAATGCAGACAAGGTCCTTAAGTGGTGCTTATTATTTTTTGCTATTTATTGATGATTTCACAATATACACATGGGTTTATTTTCTTAAGAGAAAGAGTGATGTTTTTGAATACTTTAAGGAATTCAGAAACATGGTGGAGAAGCAAATAGGAAAAAATATAAAAATCCTCTGTTCAGATCAAGGGGGAGAGTATATATTGGGGAACTTCATCAAGTATTGCAAAGATCATGGAATAGTACATCAATTTACAGTACCCCACATTCCACAACAGAACGTAGTTGCAGAAATAAAAAAAACATAACTCTGGTGGAGTGTGCATGAAGTATGATGAAAGGTAAGAATCTCTCAAATGCTTTTTGGGTTGATTCCATTAGCATTGTTGTTTATTTAAGGAATAGAAGTCCAACAAGGTGTCTTGATAATAAAACTCCTTTTGAAGCCTTGTATGGTTCTAAACCAACAGTTAATAGTTTGAGTATATTTGGGTGTAAGGATTTTGAACATATTCCAAAGGAGAACATGAAGAAGCTTGATGCTAAATCTATCAAATGTATTTTTATAGGGTATTGTTCAAAATTTAAAGCATATAAATTGTTTGATCCATCTACTCACAAAGTCCTTGCGAGTAGAGATGTAATTTTCCATGAGTAGGCAAAAGGAAATAATGAAGACAACAACCATGAAGGATGGCATGTACTTCTTGAATATGAAGAGGTCAAAGAAGAGAAGCAACAACAATAGCAACAACAGGAACAACAACAAGAAGATGCATCCAATGACATGGATACATCCAGCAGTGAAGAAGGATCTTCACAAAACGGAGAAGAAGTCACCAGCCAATTAAGAAGATCCTCACAACAGGTTTGTCTACCTGCAATGTTTAAAGATTATGCCTCGATGAGTAGTATTTCAATTGTCACAAAACCCATGATTTTTAATGAAGCTAATGAACATGAAGAGTGGAGAAAAGCAATGGAGGAAGAATATGACTCTATAATGAAAAACAAAACTTGGGAATTGACTAAATTGCCTAAAGATAAAAATTCTATTGGATGTAAATGGATATAAAAACCTAAATTTAAAGCAGATGGTGGTATAGACAAATACAAAGCTATATTGGTGGCAAAAGGGTACTCATAGAAAGAGGGTATTGACTATGCAGAAACATTTGCACGAGTAGCTAAATTAAATACTATAAGATTGTTAATTGCATTAGCTACAAAGTACCATTGGAAGCTTCACCAATTAGATGTAAAATCTTCTTTTCTGAATGGTGAGTTAAACGAGGAAGTTTACCTTACTCAACCAGAGGGGTTTGTGAAAAGTGGCCAGGGACATTTAGTGTGTAAATTAAAGAAAGCATTGTATGGGTTGAAACATGCACCTAGGTCATGGTATGAGAAGAAACATTCCTTCTTTCTTCAACAGGGTTTTATGAGAAGTAAAAGTGATCCAAATATGTATACCAAGTTTGATGAAAAGGGGCATGTTGTACTGATTTCCTTATATGTTGATGATTTAATTATTACAGGAAATTCAAAAAAATTGATTAGTGGAATTAAGAAGCAGATGTCATAGGTATTTGAAATGAAAGATCTTGGTGAGTTACATTACTGCCTAGGTCTTGAAGTTTGGAGAAATGCTAGTCAAATCTTTGTATCTCAAGGTAAATATGTTAGAGAGGTACTTAAGAAATTTAAAATGGATCAATGTAAAGTTGCTTATGTTCAAATGTAGCGGAACATAAAACTTTCTCGTGATGATGGTTCAAATGAGGTAGATGGTACAATGTATAGACAGATGGTGGGAAGGTTGAACTATCTCACTACAACCAGACCTAACATAGCATATTATGTTAGTGTGTTAAGTCAATTTATGGAAAAACCTCTAGAAAACCATTGGAATGCAACGAAAGGGGTACGTAGGTATCTCAAAGGCACAATTGATTATGGTATTAAATATACTGATTCATTTGATGTTGAGTTGACAGGTTACTTAGATTCAGATTGGGCTAGCAATCCGGATGATCAAAGATCTATTATAGGTTATTCCTTTGGCACTGGATCCGGGATTGTTTCATGGAGCACTGAGAAGCAACCTACTCGATCTTTATCATCTACTGAGGCAGAATATAAATCTTTGTGTGCAACAACTTGTGAAGTTGTTTGGTTGAGAAGACTTCTTTAAGATGTTGGAGAAGAACAAAGGAAAGCTACGATAATTAAATGTGATAACCATAACTCAATCAAGTTGGTGAATAATCTAGTTTATCATTCAAGGACAAAGCATGTTGATGCTTAGTTTCATTTTGTTCGAGAAAAGATGCAGTCTAATGATGTTGCTTTAATGTATTGTAATACTAGTGAAAATGTTGTTGATATTTTCAATAATCCTCTTGGGAAGATAAAATTTGAATTGTTTAGGGAGATGTTAGGTGTAGATGTCAATCATTTCTCCATTAAAGGGGAGACTTGGAAATAATGGAGAACCTATTAGTTAGGTGGTTCCGATTGTGTTTGTATTTAGGATTTAGATCCTATTTCCTTGGAGTTTGTTCTAACTCTCTACTTGATGTATTTCTTTATATTCATGATTGATTAATACTATGAAGATTGTGGCATTGCTTTGGTTGCCTCTAGGCGTAGTCTGCCTCACTTGAGAGCAACATGT
>JZKD02S1673578.1:48646-71077 GCA_000966675.3 Picea glauca | reverse complement strand
AACTTCATGAATTTGACTAGGATTCCAATAAGGTACTTCATACTAACCTTAAAAATTTGAATCTTGAAATACACTTAGTCATTCTCGAAAAAAAGGGAAGAAATGTGAGGATTTTTTTCACTCTAACAAAAATAAAATGTCCACTCAATATGTAAGATTAAATATATAAATGTAGTATGCACATCATCAATTTCCATTCAATCTATGAATATAAATGATTATCTTTTCTTTGGAAAACAAAGGTTTCTAGACTTACTGGATTTTCCTCCAAGTTTTCCTAAAAATATTACAACCCCAAACCTCACAACTATAATCCCAAACCTCACAACTATATATAGTAACTAAGAGAATAAGGATATCAAAGAGGACCTCTTTTTATCTTAAAAAAAAACAAAATTTTACACCTTTAAATTTTTTCTCAAAAATAAATAAACTTTCCAACCTTTCTTTATTATTTGTTCAACACTATAATTCCAATTTAATTTATAATGAATTTCAAATTTTAAATACTTATAAAAATCCACTTCAAAAATTATTATTAATTTAAACAAAATTAGAATTTATAATTTATTTCATATTAATTTAAATTATTTCTCATAATTAAAAAATAAAATATTATACAATATACCCAACTACAAAAAATTAAAACTTCCATTCTAAAAATCTAATTTTTTTTTATATATGTAAACATCAGAATCTCTTCGAATCATATTATATTTATAATCAAATAAGTAATAACCACAACCAATTTGAAAGCGAATGAAAACCAAACTCCAACTCCATGCAAAAGATTCATGTAGGCCAAAAGGTTTCAGTTTCTCATTAAAATGTGGTTTGCAGGTTTAAGCAAAATGTCATTTCTATCGTTTTCTTCCAAAATATTTCACTTTCTCATTATAATGTGGTTTAAGCAAAATGTCATTTCTAATGTTTTCGTTCAAAAGATTTCATTTTCTCATTATAATGTGGTTTACAGGATTAAGGAAAATGTTAGGTCTACTGTTTTCACCTTCTCTTAAGTGACACGCACCCTCCGTTCCTCCTCATTTGCTATGATTATATGCATATTTTAGTAAATTATAAAAAAATATTAATTATAAAAACTTATTTTCAAAAACATTCAAGAGCTAACAAGAAGTTATTGTTCATAGTATAATTAAACACAACTTTATTATATGCAAAATGTGATAATGGAAGGAAGCTTGTTATTCTATGGTTGGACCTTAACAACAAAGTTGGACCAAGTTATAGTTTCGTTGTTAATTTATCTATTTAGTGCTATACATCTTTTTAGCATTTGGGATGCTTTTGAATAAGTATTCACGTTATTTGTTATTTGTTAAGATGAAACATATATATATAAGACCTAGAGGTCGCAATTCTGATTTAACCAGTCTATAACAATTCTTGAGTCCCCAAACACCTAAAGGTCCTGGAGATGTAAACGAGATGCCAAAGTTAGGAAATCCCGGACTCCCAATAATCCGGCTCTAGTGTTCGTACCCGATCCACAATTTAACATCCATTTAAACTCTGAAAGCGAATTTATCCTGATGACTCCTCCCACTCCACTGACCTTGTTCCTAAGCAGCCCCATCAAACCACCCAGTCTGTAGTATTCCAAATATAAAACAGTATGCAGAACAAAAATATTTTAGCTAGAAATGGAAGAACACAATGATATAACCAGAACAATACCAGAATAACACCAAAAAGAGCACCTTGATTAATGATAGCAATGTTCACTTGCCTCTTCGAGGGGGCAATCTCCAGCAGAGCAGAGCTCTATTACAATAATATCCAAGACAAAACTTCTCATACCCTCTACTCATATTTATACTAAATATGTCTATCCAAAAGAACAATCTAGAGGAATATCCTTCTAGAAGCGGAAGCTTCTATTAGGTCTTCTTACATTTGACTTATTCTTCCTTATTGCTAGGCCTTATTAATATTGGCCTTTATTACATGGAAATATATTATTCTACCTACATGAGGGGTTAGGGAGGTTAGGTCCCTAACATGTCCTTCCCCTTGAAAACAACCTTGTCCTCAAGGCTTGAGATGAGGAAATTGCTGCAAAATGATAGTTGGTTCCCAAGTGGCATCTGCTGGAGTTGTATCTTTCCACTAGAAAAACACTTCCTTGATGGTGCGCTGACGCAGATGATGCTCACGTTGGTCCAAAACTGCTTGTGGTTGTAACCAGATGGAGCCTTCTTCATCGAACTCGGGAAGGTTGGTTTGAGTTTGGCACTTAGTTCCAATCACCTTCTTTAAGAAGGAGACATGAAAAACATGATAGAGCTTAGAATGACTGGGCAAAACTAACTGATAGGCCACCTGTCCCACATGCTTGAGAACGGTATAAGGACCATAAAATTTGGGCGCCAGTTTCTGACAATGGTCAGCCTTGAGAGAATTTTGCTTATAAGGTTGCAGTCGAAGAAACGCATGCTCTCCTTCTGCAAATTGATGTTCATAGCGACCTTGATCTACCTGTTGCTTCATGCGATTCTAGTCCATGACCAAATTCTCTTTGAGGGTACAAAGAATAGCCTCTTGAACTGTAAGCATTTGGTCAACCGCCTAGACCTTCGAGACACCTAGCAAGTATGAGAGAACTGAAGGTGGATTTTTTCCATATACTGCTTCAAAAGGAGTCATGCGGGTAGTTGTATGATAAGAAGTGTTGTACCACCATTCAACTACTGGTAACCATTGAGCCCACAGAGTTTTCCTTTCTGATGAAAAACACCTCAAATATGTTTCCAAACACTTGTTGACAACTTCAGTTTGACCATCAGTCCGGGGATGATAAGCTGTGCTGAAATGCAATTGGGTTCCTTGTAGCTTGAACAGTTATTGCCAAAAAATTGTTGGTGAAAGTGGGGTCTCGATCATAAACAATAGAATGAGGCATGCCACAAAGATTGAATACATGATCCATGAAAAGTTGAGCCATAGTGGAGGCTATAAATGGGTGTTGAAGAGCACATAAATGAGCATACTTGGAAAGATGATCAACTACCACCATGATGACTGATTTATTGCTTGATTTAGGTAATCCCACAATAAAATCCATAGAGATATCCCTCCAAATAGAAGGTGGAATCAGAAGCGGTTGTAGTGTGCTAGGAGCTTTGACTGTTTCTCCCTTGTTGCGTTGACAAACATCACATTCTGCCAAAAAATTGTGAATGTCTTGTTTCATACCATCCCAGAAAAAAAGAACATTTGACCTGGTCATAGGTTTTGGTAAACCATGAGTGCCCAGTTGTGGGTGTAGCATGAAGCTCAGAAAGTACTGTGGTTTTAAGTTGTGACTGTTTACTTAAATACAAACAACCTTTTTAGTGGATCTCATCATTGTACCAAGAGTACCCTGGGGAAACTGGAGAATTGGGATGCAATTGTTGGATTGGATGCAAAAATTTGGGATCGTGTAGCCATTCCCGACGAACAACTTGGAGCCAATATGGTACAATGAAGGAGAGGGAAAAAATGGACCCTTTATCTTCATATTTTCTTGAAAGTGCATTAGCAACCACAGTGTCTTTGCCTTTCGTGTAAATGATCTCATAATCACATCCAAAGAGCTTAGTCACCCATTTTTGTTGCCCAAGGGAGGAAGGGTGTTGTTTCAGAAAATACTTGAGGCTTTGATGATTTGTCTTAATTTGGAAGCGTTTCCCTAATAGATAACGGCGCCAAAGATCCACTGCGTGCATAATAACCAACATTTCCTTTTCATAGATTGATTTGCCCACATGTTGCTTTGACATGTGTTTGCTGCTAAAGGCCAAAGGCCGACCATCTTGCATAAGGGCTGCTCCAATTCCTCTCCTGAAAGCATCACATTCCATGACAAAGGTCTTTGTGAAATCAGGAAGGGCCAGGACTGGAGTGGTGCACATGGTCGCCTTCAAGGTTTGAAAGGTTTGATTAGCTGCAGGAGTCCAAGTGAAAGAATTATTTTTAAGGAGAGCAATGAGAGGTATCACAATATTTCCATAATTCTTAACAAACTTGCGATAATAGCCTATTAAACCCAGAAATCCACGCAAGCTTTTGAGAGTCTTTGGGCAAGGCCAATCTTCAATAGCTTAAATATTTTTAGGATCCACCCTGACACCTGCCTTGCCAACAATATGACCAAAGTACTCAACTTCCGAGGCTCCAAAAGAACATTTAGATTTTTTGAGGAAAAGTTGGTGTCGAGAGAGTAGATGTAGAACTTGATCCACATGAGCAAGATGGGTTGTCCAAGGTTTACTATAGATGAGGATATCATCAAAGAAAACTAAGACAAAATGACGGAGAAAAGGACGAAAGACATGATTCATGAGGTTTTGGAAAGTGGGGGGAGTATTACACAAGCCAAAGGGCATGACCAAAAACTTATAGTGGCCCTCATGAGTTCGAAATGAAATCTTAGGATGTCGGCCTCGTTCATACGGATCTGGTGGTAGCCAGAACGAAGATCAAGTTTAGTAAAGAACTGGGCACCACTCAATTCATCCAAGAGGTCATCAATAACAAGAATGGGAAATTTGTCTTTAATGGTGAATTTGTTGAGGGCGCGGAAGTCAGGACACATGCACCAATAACCTTCTTTCTTAAGGACTCTGACCATATGAGAAGAGTAGGGGCTCGTACAAGACGAATAACACCCGCGGTGAGCAATTCTTGAACAATTTTCTCAATTTCATTTTTCTGGGAAATGGGATGACGATAGGGACGAATATTGGGAGGAAGGCTATTGGGGACAAGGGGAATGGAATGATCATGAACACCACGGGAAGGAGGAAGTCCCTATGAGGTGGAAAAAATGACTTGATGTTTGGAGAGGATGGATTGGAGGTCTTGCAACACAGAGGATGTCTTAGTGGCTTGAATGGCATGGAGTTGTGAAACAATGTCAGAATGACCTTTTTTGAGGAGCTTTTCCATGCAATGGGAACTGATGATCTCTGGGTAACCGGCGGTGATGCCTTGGAACTGATATTGTTGGCCCTCCTAGTGGAGTTGCATGGTTAATTCCTTAAAATCCATGAGAATGGGACCCAATTTCCTTAGCCATTCTGCACCCAACACAATGTCACAACCGCCCATGTCGATAGAAAACGTATGAGATTTCATGTGGTACTGACCAATTTGGAGACACACTTTTTCACAACGCCCCCCAAATTTCATGGTCCCGCCATTGCCAATCATGATTTGAAAATTATTGATGGCACAAATATAGCAATTAGTTTCTTGGGCAATGTGACAATGAATAAAATTATGGGTTCTTCCACTATCAACAAGAATGATGACCTTCCAATGCTTAATGTAACCAATTAGCTTGAGGGTTTGGGGAATAGAGAACCCAGTAAAAGCATTCAGGGAAATGATCGGTTCAACTTCGATAGGGTCGGAGGGTGGGGTCATGTCAGTGGGATCAGGTGACTCGGCCATAAGGAGGGCCTCAACATCGTCTTTTGAAACATCCTCTGAGATGGACATAAAAATATTTTGTTCCTTACACTTGTTCCTAGGAAAATATTTGTCATCGCAATTATAACAAAGGCCTTTGAGTTGGTGTTCAACCATTTCTGCCCTAGTCAATTTCTGGATCTTTAGTGGAGTAGAAGGAGGAGTGGGAGTGACTGGTTTAGTGCGAGGAATAAATGAGGGTTTTGGGTTTGAGAAGAGACAACCTGTTGTGCTTCCTTAGCTATTTTAGAAGCTTCCACCCAACTCTGAGGCCGAGCCATGAGGACATGGGAACGAATCTCATCCTTGAGGCCACTGATAAGACATTCTTGGAAAAAAACATCAGACATGCCCTTTGTATTGAAATCCAATCACTCAAAAGAGGTTACAAAGTCTTCCACTGTGCCAGATTGTTTCAATTTTGTCAAACGACCTAAATGGTTGGTGTCAGTGTCAAATTGTTCATAAAGCTCTGGCACAAATTGTGTCCAAGCCACATACCCTTGGTGGGCATTTTTTCTCCATTGCCACCATTTCCAATGTTCTTGATCTAGATGGAGAACACCATACTGTAGTTTGTCCAACTCATCGGTAATGCCATACAAAGAGAAATAATGTTCCATTTGAGTTACCCAACAAATGGGATCCGAGCCATCAAATTTGGTCACATCCACACGCGGAAGGTGTAGGTCACGCTGAAAGTGATGGGGCTGAAAAGTCTGGGAATTAGAGGAAGTTTCACCTTCGGATTGAAAAGGTGGGTTAGAGGAGGGAAGATCTACAGGGATATGCAGCTTAACGCAGATCATCGTATTGAAGGATGCAAGCTGGGTATTGAAGGACTCAAGCTGGGTAGCGTGGTCTTGTTTGATGGTTTCCATTTTGGCGTCAATGGAGGAATGCATGTTTTTATGGATGGTGGAAAAATTGGCACTGAGTTGCCTCACTTATTTTTGGGTCTTTGTGAAATTAGAATACAAGGAATTGAAGCGAGCTTCCAAGTCTTGGCTATGGTTATGGGGCCATGATGAAGAGGGAAAACAAAAAGGGATGGGTGTGACCACATAGAAAATGGGTTATGGGTGAAGTGTATCACAATGATCCGGGCGACGGGGGCAATCCAATGGGGTAAGGCCCAAATAAGGGTGTTGGAAGAGGGTCGGGTCCATGAGAAAAACATTTGCTGAAAAATGATAGGTATGAATGCAATAAGGGCAAAGAGAGGAATCCAACGAGATAGGTCTCAAATAATGGTGCCAATAGGATCCATAGTTTTTTTTTTTTTTNTTTTACTTCTGCGGAGTTATACTCCGATCTGAAGAATATTGCAGTGTTGAAAAACCCAAATTCTTAACAGGAATAAATGTGTAGTAATTTCACAACTTGAATGCAGGAGGCACAATTGCGCGACAATAGATCTTTTATGTTCTATTTTTGTTTTCGTCCCAAGGGTTAGGGTATTCAAGGGTTCTACAGATAAGGATTTTCCCTGTGTTATAGCTCTCTGATATACATGCGAGGTCCAACAATAGTACTCGGCCCAATATCTCAGGGCACCAACTAAGGAGGCTAGACCGTGCCCTTAGCTATACTACCCAACTACCCAGGTACTAGAGAGTATCTTACCAAGTGTTTTTCTCAGTGGCACTATAGCTGTTAGGTTGCCAATCGATTTATCTATGGAGGGCTTCAGGAGATCTAGGTCTATCCGTATATAGGTGTTGTCTGATGCGCTACCACTCGAAGGGGTACCAATAGGGGTTACAAGGGTGACCAACAAATGTGCACTTGAGTACGACTTGTATTTCCTACGTGTATGACTCCCCAACCGCGGGTTTATGTGCACAACGATAGATCTATGTAGCTTTAAGACGTCAAAATACGTCTCTACCCTGGAAAAAAAATTAACCCACAATTTGTTGCCAATGAAAGTGCTCTGATACAACATGTAGTATTCCAGATATAAAAGAGTATGCAGAACAATTTTTTTTTAGCTAGAAATGGAAAAACACAATGATATAACCAGAACAATACAAGAATAATACCAGAATAACATTGGAAAGAGCACCTTGATTAATGATAGCAACGTTCACTCGCCTCTTCGAGGGGGCAACCTCCAGCAGAGCAGAGATCTATTAGAATAATATCCAAGACAAAACTTCTCATACCCTCTACTCCTATTTATACTAAATATGTCTATCCAAAATAACTATCTAGAGGAAGATCCTTCTAGAAGCAGAAGCTTCTATTAGGTCTTCTTACATTTGACTTATTCTTCCTTATTGTTAGGCCTTTATTACATGGAAATATATTATTCTACCTATGTGAGGGGTAGGGAGGTTAGGTCCCTAACACAATCGGTCTTCCCTCCTTTGGAAATGGAGGATTTCTTTGGAGTAAGGCTGGAAGTTTCTAAACCTGTGAATTCCCTAACCACCCCAAGGTCATATGAAGGACCGAGAATGTAGATGCCTGGCCTTTCTAAAAAAAAACCTTGTTTTGTTCTAGCCACAATTTCCAACAGATGATAGAAGGCAACGTGGGGTGAAGAGGATGTCTTCTAGACCGATATTTAAAACATGATTGTAGGGAAAATCTCGTCCAACACGTAGTTAATTTGTAGGCTGCTAAAATCATCTTCCAAACCTATTGGGTAAAACTATAGTGCATCATTAAATGTAACGATGTTTCTGAATCTTGCAGGTAGAAGCCGCAAATGCTCGGTCTAGACCACCCTCTTCTCTGTAAATTGTCCCAAGTGAGAATCTTGTTTTCCAGCAATAACCAGGTAAAAAGTTTAAGTTTTGAAGAAAGATCCCAATTCCAAAGCGAACAATGCCACCAACTATTATTGTGTATCCAAAGTTTATAGGCTAAGGGATAGTAGGTATTTTTTAACGAGATGTAACCCAATTTATCTCCCCTAGTCCAGATTAGTTTATCCAAACGATCTGTCAAATGAATACCCGAGTTATTCAGTGCTTTGCAATAGTGGTCCCATTCAACAGCCTATGCACCTATAAATCTCAACTCTACAATTTCTTTCCAAAGTGCTAAAACTTCCCCCGTCCTACCTGATCCTCTTTCCTGATACATGAAGTGGATACCCCGCTGCTTAAGAGAAGCGATAACATTGGGCGATAAAAGTGACTTCTTACCCAATCCAAGGATCTCATCCTCACCAAGACGGATAGAAAGGCCTGATCCTGGATTCCAAGCCATCCAATGAGTGGTTACATCCATGGATTTTAACAAACTTCTCCAAGTGTTTGAGACCTTTTGTGTCCTAATCATGGAACATCTCAACCAAGACACCACTGAGGAAGAGGTGAGGTATTTTTCCTTTAGCACTCTTTTCCAAAGGCCATCCTTCATCAAGCATCACCACAATGTGTCTGCATCCAACGCTCTACTGAACACAAACAAGTTCTTAACTCCCCAAGTGCCATAGGATTTTGGTTTTGCAATGTATTCCCATATGCAGAGGTGAATACACTCCCTTTCCCCACTTCCTGACCACAAAAAATTAAACATCAACTGTCTAATCCTATTGAGAATTGAAGTAGAAATGATGGCTACCGCCAGCTAGAAAACTGGCATGCTCTCAAGAACCACTTTGATGAGAACAAACATCCCTCCTAAGGACAACCATCGGTGGCACCAATTACCAATCCTTCTCTCAAACTTGTAAATAATCCATCTCCATTCCTCGACTTTGTAATTTGCAGGCTTAAGGAAAAATCCCAAGTACCAAAACCATTCATTTAAATCCACAAAATTGTAAGGGAAGAGAGCCTTGATACTAGTCAAATAATCATCCTATAACCCAAAGAAGTGGCAAGTTGACTTAAGTGGATTTATCATCAGACCCAAAGTGATGCACAAAGTTGACAGTATAGATTCTATTTCCTTCCATTCATCTACCCAAGATCTGGTCATGATAAGGACATCGTCCACAAAGAAAATATTAAAAATATTTTGGATCCTGGATATCTTGACCCTAGATATTTTCCCTTATGACTGTGCCTTCTTGAGTAGTATACTAAGTCTTTCCATCACTAAACTGAACAACATAGGGGATAAGGGGCATCGTTGCCTTAATCCTCGCCCACTTTGGAAGAAAGGAGATGGCCTGTTGTTTATCAAAATCACAAAGGAAGTTGTATTAACACAACTCATTATCCAATTTGTAAGCAAGAGACCAAAGCCCACCCGAAGAAGAATCATCCAAATAAAATCCCAATTAACACAATCGTAGGCCTTCTGAAGATCCAACTTTAGAATACGAGCTCTTGATTTCTTTGCTTTGATGTTGTGAAGACATTCATGTGCCGTACATACCACATCCAGAATCTGTCTTCCCTTTAAGAACCCCAGTTTCTCCCTAGATAATGATCGTGATAGGATTGAATTTATCTTGTTGGCTATAATCTTTGCGATAATCTTGTAAGCCATATTACAAAGAGAAATGGGTCTAAAATCCCCAAAATAAGAGGGCTTGTTAAATTTTTGGATGATGACTAAAAAGGTCGAGTTTAAGGACCTTGCCATTGTTCCATTCCTCCTGGAATCCTCCACCGCCTCCAGTATATCGTCCCCTACCAAATCATAGAACCGAAGGAAGAATTCCACCATCCACCTGTCCAACCCATGACTTTTGTCCTTGGAAAACCCCTTTAGGACATATAATATTTCTTCTTTGGAACAAGGTTTCTCAAGCACCTGAATATCACTCTCAGCAATATAGAAAGGGAAATGTTGGACTATGCTCACCTGTTAAACAATCATGTTATGTCCTGTTTCTGCATAAAATACTTTAAAATGTCTCATCACTTCTGATTCAAGTGCCTCTTGACCAGAATGACAAGTGTCATTTTCATCAAAGATTTCCCAAATAGTTTTTTGATTTTTCCCGTGGCTAGAAAATTGATGGAAACATTTAGTATTCATGTCGCCCTTCTGTAACTAGGTAGCTCTTCTCTTTTCTCTCTGTTAGCGTCAGAAGTCACTCTTGGATTGCTAGTAGGAGCAGAGCCCAACGCCCATCAGTTTTATGTCACGATTTGTTTAATGGGGTGATCAAATGGATAAAGACTCAAGATGATATAGCTTTAACTCAGGAAACTGGGCCTGGCATGTAGAAAGCAAGGGAGGTCTTGATCCAACTTCCGTCAGTAAATGGATTAAAGGGTGGTAGAGGGAAGACTTGTGAGAAGGGCGAGCAAGACTGCCTTGGGTGACGGGCCTTCGGAAGCTTGAGGGTGAAAAACTCAGAAGCCAAGATCCTCTTGGTTCAGAGCTTCAAGGAGCTGAGGGGTGACTCGACTGAATCCTCCAATTCCAAGTCGTTCAACGCTAAGAAAATCACAGGAACCGATTAGAAACAATGCACCTGTTACAATGATCCAACCTACATCATCCTATAACATCTACAACTCGACTAGATCCTCCAATTCCGAGTTGTTCTAACATAGTAAACAGAGATATGAAAAAGAAGATAACATCCATAAAGTAAGAAGTCTCAAATGCCTTCTATATTAACCAGAGCGACCAGCGCTTCATAAAAAATTTACAATCGGGAGCTTTGCTCAACCATCGATCCTCCCCAAAATGCAAAAACTGAGTATATATATACTTGGGCATATTTGCCCAACAGAGGCGCGCTCACCCTCCAAGGTGTAGCGTCTCTTCAATCGATCTTCGGGCAGAAGTCCTTCGTCAGACGTCTCCTTAACTTCGCATGGCCTTTGCAGGGGAGGTAGCTGAAACATTAAAGTCCAAAATGGTGTGTGCAGACTTCTTTGTCTAATCGAGGACTTCGACATGGCTTCTTTGGAAAAATCAGTACACAGAACTCCTTCGAGCAGACCGCTTGCCAGACCCTCTATGCCTCACACTCAATGAATGAAAGGAGGTTTCAACCACCGCTCTTGCCTTCATTTACTCCAAGCGGAAACTAGGAGCGAAATCGTATCCGATGGCACCTGGAAATCGCGATGATCCTTTCGGTGACTCGAATCGATGCTTTTGGCCCCTTTTTCTTAGATCCTTTATTTCCCAAGTGATCACGGACCGTGACCCTGCTTTTATTATCAAAAGTTCTTTCGGCGTTCGCGAATAAGAAGGGGTTGATCCCTGCTTCTTAAAATCGTGATGAGCGAAACACTGAGATGGCTTGAGTTGGCGCCACGCGTCCCTCTAGATATGACGGTTCTGAACTCTCTCGACGACGCTGTGGGCCCGGGTCCTGGACACTCCCGACACCTCGCGCATCGGGAAATGACGGAGTTGTTCCTTGCGTTTCGAAGTTGCGATGGGCGAAAAGGCGAGGAGCCTAATCGCGCGCGCTAGGTGTCTCTTGTGGATGAACGACTGAGGTTGTTTCGCGATACTGCGGGCCCAAATCTGGGCGCTTTCGGCGCTTTCGGGGTTCGGGGTTTCGAGATGTAGAACACCATGAAACTCTCACCCCTCGAACTCCCGAATGATGAAACGCCGACGCGACTAGATCTTTGCGCCACGCGTCCTCTGGATGGACGACTGATATCCTTCCCCGCACATAATATGGGCGCTATCTATTGCGGTAACCTGGGCGCAACTCCACCAACCACGATTTCCCGCTGACCGCCGATCTACTCTTATGAAAGGATCTAGACCGTCGACAAGATAATTTCGCCCGCTTACTTACCAGGAAACTCGAAAGACGAGATTTTCCCGCGTCGCGCTCGGACGCTTCTTGTGCAACTTGCAAACCCGGATACTCTTGTGTCCAGGACAAGAAATGTTACTAACATTAGGCTCCATGGGGGATAGAGTCGTCCCTATGATGCTCTAAGGACTCATTTTGCAGTTCCAGTGCCTTGTTGTTGGGCTATGGAGTCACTTACTAAGAAGAAACAATAAAAGTAAAAACAAAGAATAGAAAGGACAATATTTACAAAACATAGGAGCCACCGAAGGCTCAGACAAAACATTTTTTAAGAAAATGCCCATTTACTGGGTTGCTGAAAACTTCTTCACCTTCCAAATATTACAATCTGTAAGTGTTATTTGAGAAAACCTCAGATATTTTGAAAGGCCCGATCCACAGGGCTTCAAATTTTCCGTGTTTGCCCTTATCTTGTTTAGGAGCATCCCATTTCAACACCAGGTCTCCTATCCGAAATTCTCCCTTCTTGGCCTTCTTATCAAAAACCTGCTTGATCCTTTGTTGGTGGTCATGAATTCTGTCCATTGCCTGTTCCCTGGCTTGCTGGACCTCCACTAGCTGATGAATCCTTCTGATCATGTCATCAGGCTCCTCCTGATGATCCTGGAGGAATTTTGCTACAGGAATGGCTAGATGAGAGGGAAAAACAAACTTTGCTCCATAGACTAATTGGAAAGGAGAGACGCCTATAGATCTCTTCGTGGTCACTCGATCGGCCCATAGAGCAAATTTCAATCTTGAATGCCAGGCTTTCTTATTGTCTTCCAACAATCTTTTGATGATCCTTATCAGGATTTTGTTGGAAGATTCAGCTAAACCATTTCCCTGTGGATAATATGGGGTGGAGTGAATCAGTTTGATCCTGAACTGCTCACAAAACTTGGCTAATGGCTCAGACCCGAAAGCGGCTGCGTTATCAATGACAATCTTACTTGGGCAACCGAACCTTGTGATGAGGTCCTCCAGGAACCCAATGATTACCTTGTGGGAAGCACTCCTGGTAGGGATAGATTCAATCCACTTGGTGAAGAAATCTGTAGTAGTCAGGATCTATCTGTGCTGCCCACTGGAAGCGGGGTGAATTTCTCCAATGAAATCTAGGCCCCACTGCTGGAAAGGTCCCGAAACAACCACATGATTTAGGGGCAGGGACTTGAGCTGTTGTTTTCCTGCAAATCTTTGACATTGGATACAGGCTCTAACTCCTTTGTGGACATTAGCGAACAAGGTGGGCTAGTAGTACCCAGCTCTGAGAATTTTGTGGGCTATGGCCTTCCAGAAATGGTGCCCTCCACATAGGCCACTGTGAAATTCAATCATGATCCTGTCGGCCTCTTGTGAATTCATGCATTTTAAAAGCACCCCCAGGGGGTCTTTCCAATATAAAATTTGATTGATAAGGCAGTATCTGACTGCCTTGAGCTTTAGAGCTCTTGCTTTGTTTCTTTGCAGGTCGTCTGGAGGCTGCGACTCTTGCAGAAAGTATATGACATCCTTATACCAAGGAAATCGAGCCAATGGGGGCTCCCTTTGAGGGTCCATGTCAGACAGTCGACTCTGCTAAATTCCTGAACATTCGTTGATGAAACTTATTCCCAAAGCTTGACAATTGGCTTCAGCGAACAACTTGGCTAAACCTTGACCTTTGATCAATTTGGTAGGCTTTATTTCCAGGTCAAACTCGAGAATCTTGGCTATCCACTTACTCCTCCTCCCGTCTATGTCAGGCTGAATAAGAATGTCTTTAACATCAACTGAGGGGACATAGGCTATGATTTTTTACTACAGGATATAGATTCTGAATGCCTTGAGGGCCTTTACCAGTGCGTAGGCCTGCTTCTCCATAGTGGCATACCTGACTTCGGAATCCCTCAATGCTCGCCTGAAATAGGCAATAGGCTGCTCTAACCCATCCTTGTTTGTCTGTAATAAAACAACGGCTACCGTGTCAGGTGAAGCGAAGGAGAAAATAAGGAAATCCTTTGAGTAATCGGGACTGATCAGCACGGGGGCTTCAGACAGGGCCTTCTTTATTTACTCAAAGGAATGTCGCGATTCAGAAGTCCACTTTACTTCATTTCCTTTCCTTAACATGGTTGTTATAAGTCTTACCTCCTCAGCAAAGTTAGGCACAAATCTCCTTAGAAAATTAATCTTACCAAGGAAAGATTGGACCTCCTTCTTGGATATCAGGACTGATAAGGCTTATATTTCCTCAACTCTGCTAGGATCGATCCTTACTCCTTTCGCTGATACTATGTGGCCTAGTAACTTTCCCTCCTGCATGGCGAACATAGATTTCTTGGGGTTTAATGAAATGCCAAAACTTCTGCATTTCAGGAAAACCTTCCTGAGATGACAACAGTGTTCTTTATCAGATTTTGAAAACACTGTGATGTCATCCAGATAGACGACCACAAATTTATCCTTTTCCCCAACGAAAGCTATGTCCATGGCACGTTGAAACGTTGCCCCTGCATTCATTAATCCAAACGACATCTTGGCATACATGAATGTGCCCCATGGAGTGGTAAATGTTGTCTTTTCCCTGTCCTCAAGCAGAACAGAGACTTGATTGTAGACAGAGAAACCATCGATCATGGACATCCTGGATGCTCTTGTTACCCTCTGTAGTATATGTTCCATCTTTGGTAAAGGGTAGTTATCCTTTCGCGAGCTCCTGTTCGGATATCTGAAGTCTACACAGAGTCTGATTTCTCCATTCTTTTTCCTTATTGGTACCAAGTTGGCTACCCACTCTGAATATCTCAGCAGTACAATGATCTGAGCTTGAAGCAGCTTCTTCACTTCCCTCTCCATGATAGGCAACAACATAAAATTGATCTGTCTCAGCTTCTGCCTAAATGTATTTGCTTCTCCTTTCAATGGGATTTTATGCTCGATGACAGAGGTGTCATATGTTTTGAGGTCTTCGTAGGTCCATGCGAAAACATCAGCAAATTCCCTCAAAAGTCCAATGTATTCAAACCTCTGCTCCTTTGTCAGACTTCTTGACAATTTGACAAACTTGGGTTCACTCTCGGTGCCAATGTTGTACTGAACAATACCAGTGTCATCCTCCAAGATTTCCCCTTTTAATGACACATCATTTCTATCAAAAAACCTTTCCAAAGGAACCAATCCCCTTGGAATATGATTGTTGGGTAGTTGCACAATGTTACGCTCTGCAATCTTATTCAGAAAATTACCCCCATCAAGCTTTTCTTCAGAGACAGAGTCTTGATCGATATGCATCTCTGAAAATTCTTTGACAGTCTCCAAGAACTTCTTGATCTTGAGATCATCCTCGAACACCTTCCAATGTTTGACGTTGTCAGGTATGGAGGGCCTGTATTTTACCTCTACATCATATCTGAATTTGGGCGGCAAGGGTACTTTGAAATTGCTTGCTGATGTAGCCAAGGAATCTGCCATTGTGTTCTCCTCTCTTGGGATGAAAGAAATGTTAAATGCTGAGAAGAAACAATCAATTAGGTCCCATACCTCATTTCTGTAACTCCTGAGTCGAGGATGCTTAGCCTGATAAGCGCTTCTAATCTGTTGGACCACCAACTCTGCATCTCTGAACATTGCTACCTCCTGAATTCCCATTTCCCTTGCAACTCTTAATCCTAGAACAAGGGCTTCATACTCTGCCACATTGTTGGTAGCTTCAAATTCTAGTTTGTATGACAGAGATATGGTTTCTTGAGCAGGTGACACTAAAATTACCCTAGCACCAGCGCCTTCCCTAGAAGAGGCTCCATCAAAAACATCTTCCAGATGGGGGAGATGTGGGGAGAAGATTCATGAGGAGTGGTGGGTTGTTTTCTGAGTTTTAGAGGAGGCTTGGGGGCATTAGTGAGTTGTATTAAACTGGAACCTAAATCAGTGTCCAGGGAAAAAATGAGATGGCTGGTGGGATTAGCTTCATCACTGATTATATAGGCCAACTGGGCTTCTCTATACAGCCTCCTATGTTCTCCTCCGAACACTGGGATAGTAGCATATGTGAGGTCCATCTGCAAAGTCCCCCCAGTCTTTTTATCCAAGATCTTGATAATAACATACCGAACTTGGGGGGGAAATCAACCACTACAACATCCATGACCACACTTTTCATGGGAAACTGAAACAAGGTCACGACCAGGTCTTTGATAACTCCTAGACATTGAACTTTTATGGAGTCAAAGGAATAGAGGTCATGATAGGCTCGGGTGACTTCTAGTACTAATTCTTCCATGACAGTTTTGGGCATGATGTTGTGAGAAGCCCCCGAATCCATCAAACAGTTGTGCAGTACTTTGTCATGTATGTTCAAGGAAGTGTAGAAAGGAGGGGATGAGTCATTCCTGTCTTCTATCATAGGACCTAGAATAACTGCAGGCTTTTCATATTGTAAATTGATGGAGTCTGTGGGAAGGCATGAAGCCTCAGACTGTAAAAGCTCAGAGAAACATTTCTTGAACCCTTCATGTTTAATCAATTCGGTCAGTGGCGCAGGGATCCTGATCTTTTGAATTTCATGCTCGAAATTAAAAGAAGATGTAAGCTTTGGGATTTCTCTTATTTTGGGAACATGACTCTGGACTATGGGAGAGAGGGGTTGGTGCTTCTTACCTCTGTGAATGTCTGCTACTTCATTAGGAGGCTTCTCTATCCCAGTGAATTGCTCAGGAATGTCAGGTGTCACTGTCTTTTTCTTGGACCTCAGGTCATACCTACCTCGACTGTCGATAGCCTTGTCTCCCTTGCTCAGTTCATTTAGTTGGCTGTCCATGAGAGACTCCTCATATGATGATTGAGTGAGATGAGGAAAAGGAGGAGTGTCCCCGAAGCAATGGATTTCAGGGAAAATCTCATCTGTTTCCCCTTCTTCCCCCTTGGCCACAAAATTGTTTTGAAAAGGGGCCTAAATTTTCTGATCTTCTCTGTCTCTTCCCCTCTCTCTTTGCACAGTCGGGGAGGTAGTGTTGTTTGGCCTCCTGAAACCTCCTTTGTTTTCGGCGTTCTGAGGGCCCTTGTATGCTTGCCTCCCTTCCACGTTCATTCTATCCATCTCTGTAGACAGAGACTTCACCATCTTGGTCAGCTCATCCACTTGAGGGTGGGGCACCGATGGGCCAGAAGTTGAGGCTTCCGACCTTCCCTTCCTTCTGTCTGCGTCAGCCTTGTTCCTCAGCCTATCAACTGCTAATACATTGGATTCCACTTCTATGGCCGCATCTTTCATTTGAGCTAAGGAGGTGGCTCTTCTTTCTCTCAATAAAAGACATAAATCGGGGCCAAACGCGCCAGCATAAGAAATCTTGGCCGGGGCTTCTGAAGGTTTTATTTCGGCAGAAATTTTATTATACATCTTATTGAATCTTTTGGAGAAGTCAGAGACAGAATATCCATCCATATTATTCAAAGACCCGAACTCTGTCATGTCATACATGAAATCCTTCCTATCGCCCCACTGCCTTAGGAAAGCACTATCCAGGGCTTCGATCCCAGCAACAGATCCAGGGGCCAATCCTCTAAACCATTTCCTGACCTCACCATCCAGGCTTTAGACGAAGACCCTCATCCAGACATCTTCATTTTCGATGTTCAGGTTTTCTGCATAACTGTAGAAAGCAGCCAGATGCTCTTCAGCAGTTACATCCCCTTCCCCAGTGAACTTGGGCATATACTTCAAATAATCTCTAGCAGGGAGAGGATTCATAGGATGGGGTAGGATTAAGGGAGCATATCTGGCAGCGACTATGGCATCCATCCTATTTAGAGGGGGATTAGCACCATCCATAGGAATATTAGGTCGAGGAGAACTCGGAGGAGAAGGAGCTCGTGAAGGAGCTACTTAGAATGAGCTTTGAAGTGGAATGGGAAACAAAAGGGGATTTAAGGAGAAGGCTAACGGGCTCAAGTCAGTAGACACTCCTCTTTGTGCAGGAGTGGTGAAGTCTTCAACGGTCCTGGGTCTACGCCAAAGTACAACTTCAGATGAGAGGGGAGTGACAAGGGGTTCTCCCTCCAATGCCAGAACAAGAGGGGAAAACTCAGCAGGAACACTCCCAAAATTCAGGAAACAGGAAACCTTGGAAGGAGGTCTATTAAGAAACCGAGGAGGAGAAAAAGGAGTTCCTACAGAAGGAGATATCGGATTACCTGGTTCAGAAGTGGAAGCTTCTTCTTCAGAGGCCTTTCCTTTCCTGAGAACCACCTCCGGCTCAGTTTCAGGTGTAGCTAGAGGCAGCTGTGGATGAGACCACGTGTGTCTACCTCTGAAAGCCACAATTAACACGACAGGTTCGCCACAGTGGAGTCGTCACATTAGAGTCGCCAAGTGCACATTGGCAATCTTCAAAGGCTCTGATACCCGATGCACCTTCAGAATCAGAGGCTCAATGTCGTTCAATCTGGGGAAAATTTTCAACTTCGTCCCCGACAACAGCGCCAGAAATGTTAGAGTCAGAAGTCACTCCTGGATTGCTAGAAGGAGCAGAGCCCAACGCCCATCATTTTTATGTCACGATTTGTTTAATGGGGTGATCAAATGGATAAAGACTCAAGATGATATAGCTTTAACTCAGGAAACTGGGCCTGGCATGTAGAAAGCAAGGGAGGTCTTGATCCAACTTCCGTCAGTAAATGGATTAAAGGGTGGTAGAGGGAAGACTTGTGAGAAGGGCAAGCAAGAATTCCTTGGGCGACGGACCTTCGGAAGCTTGAGGGTGAAAAAATCAGAAGCCAATATCCTCTTGGTTCAGAGCTTCAAGGAGCTGAGGGGTGACTCGACTGGATCCTCCAATTCCAAGTTGTTCAGCGCTAAGAAAATCACAGGAACCGATTAGAAACAATGCAACTGTTACAGTGATCCAACCTACATCATCCTATAACAACTACAACTCGAATGGATCCTCCAATTCTGAGTTTCTCTAACACAGTAAATAGAGATATGGAAAAAAAACTGACATCCATAAAGTAAGAAGTCTCAAATTCCTTCTATATTAACCAGAGCGACCAACGCTTCATCAAAACTTTACAATCGGAAGCTTTGCTCAACCATCGATCCTCCCCAAAATGCAAAAAATGAGTATATATATACTTGGGCAAATTTTCCCAACAGAGGCACGCTCGCCCTCCAAGGCGTAGCATCTCTTCAATCGATCTTCGGGCGGAAGTCCTTCGTCAGACGTCTCCTTAACTTCGCATGGCCTTTGCAGGGGAGGTAGTTGAAACATTAAAGGCCAAAATGGCGTGTGCAGACTTCTCTGTCTAATCGAGGACTTCGACATGGATTCTTTTGAAAAATCAGTACACAGAACTCCTTCGAGAAGACCGCTTGCCAGACCCTCCATACCTCACACTCAATGAATGAAAGGAGGTTTCAACCACCGCTCTTGCCTTCATTTACTCCAAGCGGAAACTAGGAGCGAAATTGTATCCGATGGCACCTGGAAATCGCGATGATCCTTTCGACGACTGGACTCGACGCTTTTGGCCCCTTTTTCTTAGCTCCTTTATTTCCCAAGTGACCACGGACCGTGACCCTGCTTTTATTCTCAAAAGTGCTTTCGACGTTCGCGAATAAGAAGGGGTTGATCCCTGCTTCTTAAAATCGCGATGAGCGAAACACCGAGATGGCTTGAGTTGGCGCCACGCGTCCCTCTAGATCTAACGGTTCTGAACTCTCTTGACGACGCTATGGGCCCGGGTCCTGGACCCTCCCGGCACCTCGCGCATCGGGAAATGACGGAGTTGTTCCTTGCGTTTCGAAGTTGCGATGGGCGAAAAGGTGAGGAGCCTAATCGCGCGCGCCAGGTGTCTCTTGTGGATGAACGACTAAGGTTGTTTCGCGATACTGCGGGCTCAACTCTGGGCGCTTTCGGTGCTTTCGGGGTTCGGGGTTTCGAGATGTAGAACACCATGAAACTCTCACCCCTCAAACTCTCGAATGCCGAAACTGAGATGTCTAAAATCCCCAAAATAAGAGGGCTTGTTAAATTTTTGGATGATGACTAAAAAGGTCGAGATTAAGGACCTTTCCATTGTTCCATTCCTCCTGGAATCCTCCACCGCCTCCAGTATATCGGCCCCTACCAAAATCATAGAACCGAAGGAAGAATTCCACCGTCCACCTGTCCGACCCATGACTTTTGTCCTTGGAAAACCCCTTTAGGACATATAATATTTCTTCTTTGGAACAAGGTTTCTCAAGCACTTGAATATCACTCTCAGCAATATAGCAAGGGAAATGTTGGACTATGCTGACCTGTTAAACAATCATGTTATGTCCTGTTTCTTCATAAAATACTTTAAAATGTCTCGTCACTTCTGATTCAAGTGCCTCCTGACCAGAATGACAAGTGTCATTTTCATCAAAGATTTCCCCAATAGTTTTTTGATTTTTCCTGTGGCTAGAAAATTGATGGAAACATTTAGTATTCATGTTGCCCTTCTGTAACTAGGTAGCTCTTCTCTTTTGTCTCTGTTAGTGTCAGAAGTCACTCCTGGATTGCTAGCAGGAGCAGAGCCCAACGCCCATCAATTTTATGTCACGATTTGTTTAATGGGGTGATCAAATGGATAAAGACTCAAGATGATATAGCTTTAACTCAGGAAACTGGGCCTGGCATGTAGAAAGCAAGGGAGGTCTTGATCCAACTTCCGTCAGTAAATGGATTAAAGGGTGGTAGAGGGAAGACTTGTGAGAAGGGCGAGAAAGACTGCCTTGGGCGACGGGCCTTCGGAAGCTTGAGGGTGAAAAACTCAGAAGCCAATATCCTCTTGGTTCAGAGATTCAAGGAGCTGAGGGGTGACTTGACTGAATCCTCCAATTCCAAGTCGTTCAGCGCTAAGAAAATCACAGGAACTGATTAGAAACAATGCAACTGTTACAGTGATCCAACCTACATCATCCTATAACAACTACAACTCGACTAGATCCTCCAATTCCAAGTTGTTCTAACACAGTAAACAGAGAGATGGAAAAGAAGCTGACATCCATAAAGTAAGAAGTCTCAAATGCCTTCTATATTAACCAGAGCGACCATCGCTTCATCAAAACTTTACAATCGGGAGCTTTGCTCAACCATCGATCCTCCCCAAAATGCAAAAATTGAGTATATATATATACTTGGGCAGATTTTCCCAACATAGGCACGCTTGCCCTCCAAGGCGTAGCGTCTCTTCAATCGATCTTCGGGAAGAAGTCCTTCGTCAGACGTCTCCTTAACTTCACATGGCCTTTGCAGGGGAGGTAGCTGAAACATTAAAGGCCAAAATGGCGTGTGCAGACTTCTCTGTCTAATCGAGGACTTCGGCATGGATTCTTTGGAAAAATCAGTACACAGAACTCCTTCGAGCAGACCTCTTGACAGACCCTCCATACCTCACACTCAATGAATGAAAGGAGGTTTCAACCACCGCTCTTTCCTTCATTTACTCCAAGCGGAAACCAGGAGCGAAATTGTATTCGATGTCACCTGGAAATCGCGATGATCCTTTCGGCGACTGGACTTGACGCTTTTGGCCCCTTTTTCTTAGCTCCTTTATTTCCCAAGTGACCACAGACGGTGACCCTGCTTTTATTCTCAAAAGTGATTTCGACGTTCTTGAATAAGAAGGGGCTGATCCCTGCTTCTTAAAATCGCGATGAGCGAAACACCGAGATGGCTTGAGTTGGCGCCACGCATCCCTCTAGATCTGACGGTTTTGGACTCTCCCGACGACGCTGTGGGCCCGGGTCATGGACATTCCCGGCACCTTGCGCATCGAGAAATGACGGACCTGTTCCTTGCGTTTTGAAGTTGCGATGGGCGAAAAGGCGAGGAGCCTAATCGCGCACGCCAGGTGTCTCTTGTGGATGAACGACTGAGGCTGTTTCACGATACTGCGGGCCTGACTCTGGGCGCTTTCGGTGCTTTCGGGGTTCAGGTTTTCGAGATGTAGAACACCATGAAACTCTCACCCCTAAAAATCCCGACTGCAGAAACGTTGACGCGACTAGATCTTTGCGCCACGTGTCCTCTGGATGGACAACTACTATCGTTCCCCTCACATAATATGGGTGCTATCTTTTGCGCTAACCTGGGCACAAATCCGCTAACAACGATTGCCCGCTGACTGCCGATCTACTCTGATGAAAGGATCTGGACCGTCGACAACATAATTTCGCCCGCTTACTTGCCAGGAAACCCGAAAGATGAGATTTTCCCGCATCACGCTCAGACGCTTCTTGTGCAACTTGCAGACCC
>JZKD02S1673578.1:17221-30815 GCA_000966675.3 Picea glauca | reverse complement strand
ACTACTCTGTTTGGCCTATAGTAGTCAATAAAAATATCCCCCCATGTTTGTCCGTGAATAATGAACATCTTATGTTGGCTCTTATAGTCCCTGGTAGAAGACAAGTGAAGAATATGGATGTCTACCTACAAACATTGGCAAATGAATTGAAGGAATTATGGGAAGGGATACATGTATATGTTGTATCAAGACCCATCGCAAAAGAGAGGATTTTTACGTTGTATGGCATATGTTCTTACACCACACATGATTATCCAGGCTTAGGAGTTTGCTCTAGTAATTAACATGTTTATTGATTTTTTTTATATACGTAACAATATTTATTTGCATATTTTATTCGTTGTGATTGACATTCTATTCTTAAACGCTAGTGTTTTATGTATACAATAATTTCACAGGTCTTGTAACTAAAGTCTATCATGGATGTAAATGTTTTGGACCTTCTCTGGAGGATAGGTGGTCTAACCACCTACGAAATCCAGTGTACGACTGCTCAAGGGTATTCCTCCCAGAAGAACACCCTTATAGAAGAGCAACATCCGCTTTCAATGGTAAACTAGAGAGAACCCAAAGGCCTACAATAATTACACCAACATAATGGCTTAGATCATATGAGAGAGAGAAGGTGATGCAGACCCCCCTTCTCTCCTCGGGGCTTCTTGACCTCCCGGTCAGGGATCTTCGGTTCTCGGAGCCGAATCGGCTCTCTGAAACCTTAATGGTATCACTTGTAATTAAACACAATCCCTTTCAATCTTTTGGTGCAGGTTCTATGGCACCCACAACCTCTCCCTTCACATTGTTGAACTGTCAGAGTTCAAGCACTAGCTCCTCTTCTGTTATCCCTTTCCCATATGTGACCTCGGGCTATTTCCTCACGTAAACACACGATTACGGGCGTTGCCTCTTGATCATCGGTTGAGATTTTTACTCTTTCTACCTTGGTCAACTATCAGTCGGTGACCCTTTTCCTCCTTTCGCACACACTCCTAGATCTCCACGATCTATCGATGCGTGACCTCCTTCCAAACCGACGGCTACGATTTATTTCTCCCTTCGGGCTTCAGGAGTTTCAATGCTCAACTCTCGCTTCCTTCGCAGTACTTCCACCCGAAGTCGACGATCTGTCGACGCGTGTCCCTCACAGATCAACGAATGTGGCTCACTTCTGCCCTTCGGGGGTCGAGATTTTCAACTCTCAGTCTTCGTCTTCTCCCGGAGTTCTTTCACCCAAAGACGACGATCTATCGATGCATGTCCCTCACATATCAACGACTACGGTTTTCTTCGGCTCTTTGGGCTTCGGGAGTGTCAACTCCTGCACACTCGATTTCTCCCAGAGTGTTTTCACCCAAAGTTCATGGATCTTTGTTGCGTGTCCTTTTGAATCAGATGGCTACAATTTATTTCGGCTATTCAGGCTTCTAGTTTTTAAACTTCTGCAAACTTGCTTACTCCCGAAGTGTTTCACCCAAAATCTCTGATCTGTTGACACGTAGCTCCTGGCGACCAACGATCAGGATATACTTCGGCTCTTTGGTGATTTCACTTTCTCCTTTTCCACAAAAATACCGAAGTTCTTTCGCTCCGGAGTTATGGATCTTGTGCCACTTGTCCCTTTGGATGATGGACGTTCCCTAGTCTCTTCGGGACTTCGGCGTATCCTCGCTTCTATATGCACGCGGAGACCTAACACTCGTGCACTTTACCTAGATCCAATAGTCTAGAATGATCTCAATCCCTCCTGGATAGATCTTAGCAGGTGACTCGTGAAACCTTCAGAAATTTTTTTCCCTTGAAGATTTATCCCGCTATCTTTCCTGAGCTTCCTCCCTCGAACCCTTTGACTCTTTAGAGGGTTACTTCGACACTTAGTCAAATTTCGTATCTGTGCACTCCTTGCAATAGATACTTACGCAAGACTTAGCTTCTTGCAAGCGACTGTGCACGCCTTGCAGCAGTCACTTTGCATTACTTGCAAAGGGAAATTTCACACTATCTTTTCTGAGCTTCTGATTTGAAACAAACTCTATCATTCCTTGCAACAGGTTCTCACGCAAGACCTAAGTTCTTGCGGATGACTGTGCACACCTTGCAGCAGTCACCTTGCACTCCTTGCAAAGGGAAATTTTTGCGCTATCTCTTCTGAGCTTCTGAGTCGAAACAGACTCTGTCAACGCACTCCTTGCGGACTGTATGCACACCTTCCATGAACTCAATGAAGAGAACAATCAAAACTTATCTAAACACTTCACAGTTTCATATACTCAACAACATAACTCATTCATTCATGAAAGAAAAATAACATGGAACTGTAAACAGTAGCAACACCATGCATTGGATCAATTTTCCTTTGTTATATTCCTTTAAAAGTAAATGTATACAACTATGATAAAACAACAACTAAAAACTCTGCAACAACTAAATCACAACAATCTCCTACTAACTTGCAACAGCCTCATTCGGGCATACAAAACCTCTATTTATCTCAGAGGGTTCTTAGGGTTCCCCCCGACTACTCGGCTAGTCAAGAAAAAAACTAACTACTACTTAATTTTCATTACATTAAAGTCTAGGAGTGAAACTCCCAGATCATTCATGATCATTCAGCTTCTAAGTGTTTGATCTTCTTCAATTTCTGATCATTTCAAAAAAAGATTTGCAGGAAACGCCAACGGTTAAGATTCTGAAATGATTCAACGACACACTAAGGCGTTGAGTTGTCTCTCCATGTAGGCTTGTTGACGATGTTCCTACATCATACTCCCCTGGACAAAAATTCATGGACTCATGTCCATGATCTCTTGCATTGAATTTCCATGCTTCGGGAAATCAACTTCATTTTCCCAACTGGCATCTTCTATCGGGTGTCCCTTCCACTTGACCAAATATTAAAAATAGGTCTTCCTCCTGGTCTTCTTTCCAACCCTCTGATCAACGATCTTCTCCATCTGTGTCTTTTTTTCTACAACAATTTTCTTTTCCCATTGAATATTCTCTTGATCTTCTGATCTCTCTGTGTCATCTTCCCTGTAAGGATACATGTCTTATATGTTGAATATGGACGATATGCCCACATTATCTGGAAGATGAATCTCATAGGAATTTACATCAAACTTCCTTAAGATATTACATGGCCCTATCTTCTTCATATTCAACTTGTTATATTTTCCTCTTGGAAACCTTTCTTTCTTGAGATGTGCCAGAACCTGATCTCCTACTTCAAATTGAAGCTCTCTGCGATGTTGATCAACTCTGCACTTCTACTCTTGGTTAGAGTTCTACAACTTCTCTCTGATATGGCTATGGAGCTTCTTCACTTCTGCAACAAAATCTTCTACTCCAACGCTTATGATCTCACTATGTTCCAAGTCTCTCAACTCAACTACTCCTCTTGGTTGCATTCCATATAGTATTTGGAATGGGCTCTTTCTAGTGCTCCTCTTTGGTGAGTCATTGTATGCAAATTCTACTTGTGGTAGAATCTGATCCCACTAATTATAATGCTCAGTGACCAGATTCCTCAATAATTTTCCCAAAATTCTGTTCACCGCCTCAGTCTTTCCATCCGTTTGAGGATGATAAGCTGAGCTAAAGGATAAATATGTCCCCAACTTCTTCCACGATGTTCTCTAGAAATGACCAACGAATTTGATATCTTTGTCTGAGACAATACTTTTGGGTAATCCATGAAGTCGAACAACTTCCTTGAAAAATAAATTTGCAACATGTGTTGCATCACTGGTCTTCTGGAATGGGATAAAGTGTGCCATTTTTGAAAATCTATCCACCACCACAAATATGGAATCACATCCTCTTTGTGTTCTTGGCAGTCCCAACACAAAATCTATGTTTATTGCATCCCAAGGCCTCTCTGGTATTGGCAATGGTTGATACAATCCAGTGTTCTGTCTTTTTCCTTTTGCATGTTGGCAGATTCTACATCTGTTCACAAAATTTATCACTTTTGTCCTCATACATGGCCAATAGTATGAATTGCTCAGCTGTGCAAATGTTTTATCATGGCTGAAATGTACAACCAATCCTCCACTATGTTTTTCCTTCAAAAGGTTATCCCTCATTGAGCATTTTGGTATGCACAACTGATTTCCCTTGAACACCAATCCCTATTGAATCATATACTCTATCCACTGGCTCCTGTCTCTCAGCACAGGATTTTCACATGCTTCTTTGAAATATGGATCATCACAATACATATCCTTAAGGTGTTCAAACCCCAAGGTCTTGACCTGAAATTCCTGTAGAATCAGACATATCATGCTCAATGCATCAACAACTTTGTTAGCATTACCAAAAACATGTTTTATGACAAAAGTAAAATTATGCATAAACTCAATCCACTTTGCATGTCTCTGGTTTAACTTCTCCTGTCTGATTATGAATTGTAAAGATTGGTTATCGTTGTACAAGACAAATTCCTTTGGAACAAGGTAGTGCCTCCATTTCTTCAAGGCTTGAATTATGGCATAAAATTATTTATCATATGTGGAGTTCTTTTTCTTAGTCTCATTCAACTTCTTAATGAAATATGCAACTGGTCTATTATCCTGGCTCAAGACTGCTCCAATTGCAACTCCACTTGCATCACATCTCACTTGAAATGTCTTTCCAAAATTTGGTAAGACCAGAATTGGTCGTTCCGTTATCTTCTCCTTCAATATATTGAATCTCCTCTCGGCCTCCTCGGTCCATTTAAAAGACTTGTGTCTCTTCTTCACTGTATCCATCATTGGTGCACAAATTCCACTGAAATCTCTAATGAACTTCCTGTAGAAACTCGATAATCCATGGAATCTTCTTACTTCAAACATACTCCTTGGTGATGGCCATTCTTTGATTTCTTTCACCTTCTCTAGATCCATCTTCAATTTATTTGAAGAGATCACAAAACCAAAGTAAATGAGCTATGTCTTCATAAAAGAGTACTTCTTCAGATTTATCAACAACTTCTCCTACTGTTGTCTCCTCGTCACCAATGTCAAATGTCTCAAATGCTCCTCTTTAGTCTTGCTAAATACCAGTATATCATCTAGATATACAACCACAAACTTGCCAGTAAAATCTTTCAGTATTTCATTCATCAATCTCATAAAAGTACTTGGGGCATTTGTTAAGCCAAATGGCATAACAAGCCATTCATACAACCCTTCATTTGTCTTGAAGGTTTTTTTCCACTCATCACCTTCTCTCATCCTTATCTGGTGATATCCACTTTTCAAATTTATCTTAGAAAATGAATTTGCCCCACTTAAACAATCCATTAAGTCATCCATTCTTGGCAAAGGAAATCTATACCCGATTGGTGATCTTGTTTATGGCTCTCGAGTTTGTACACATTCTCCATCCTCCATCCTTCTTTGGACTCAACACAGTTGGTATTGCACATGGACTCAATATTTCTATGACCAAACCCTTGTCTAACAATTCCTGGACTTGGTTCTTTACTTCTTCATTCTCTTGAGGTGTCAATTTGTATGATGCTTTGTTTGGCAGGCTTTCTCCTGGTATCAAATCAATATGATGGTTGATACTTCTGATGGGTGGAAACGAGTTAGGAAACTCATCCACTACTATGTCAGCAAAATTATCCAACAACTCTCGAACTTCTTTAGGCAAATCATCCATCGAAGTACTTGTAACGAGAACTCTAGGTTTCCTCGCCACAACAAAATGCATCTCCTGTTCCTTCTTGACTTCTCTAAGGATTTCCTTCCCATGAATGAGAATTATGCGTGTGCTAGATTATTCTTTTACTTTCTTCTCCACTATTAGCAGCAACATGTGTTTCCTACCATTCTTCTCCAAGGTGTATGTATTTTTTCTCCCATGATGAATGGCATTAATGTCAAACTTCCATGGTATTCCCAAAAAAACATGACATACATCCATGGGAATCACATCACACATAATTTCATCTCTATATCCTCCTATCTTAAATTCAACGAGGAATTGTTTAGTGACCATTACTTGGTGTCCTTTCCGCAACCATGAGACTTTATATGGATTTGGATGTGCAATTGTCTCCAACTCCAATTTCTCCACCATCTCTGTGGATACTAAGTTCTCAGTGCTCCCACTGTCAATTATCACCTTGCATACTATGTCTTTAATTTTGCAAGATGTACATAATAGACTGTTCCTCTGCACTTTATTTTCAATTTCTGACTCTAGTTTTAAGAGAACCTTCCTCAACATCAGGGATGTTCCATCCTCTGCAACTTCTGCTTCAACATTCCTTTTCTGTGCGTCTGAAATGTGAGCTTCACCTCCTCCTTCTTTATTTTTCTCAGGACATTCCCAAGACATGTATCATGTCTTTCCACAGGATTAACACCTTACTTCTCCTCCTCTGCTTCTTCCTCTTCCTCTAGAAGAAATTCTTCCACCACCTTGTCTTCCTTGGGAAATTCCTCCTCTTTTTGAGTGACTGTGTGGTTTCTCTATCTCGACTTTGGATTTCTATGTCTTATCATGGGAAACTCCATTGCCTTTTCTTGGGCTTCTGCCTCTATTTCGTTGACTCTGTTTCCTGGCTAACTTCTCCTCTGCCTTCAGAGAAATCTGATAAGCATAATCTACTGTCCTCACTAACATGATGCTGATATCATCCTGGATTTCATACCTTAGGCCATTTATGTACCTGACAACTTTTTCCTCATCCTTCTCTCGTTGTCCAGTCCCGATATTCATCTTGTAGAACTCCTCCGTGTATTCTTTCATTGTCATACCCTTCTGTCTCAGGTTCTACAACTTCCTGAACAGATTTATCTGATAATATTTGGGCATGAATTTAGCCTTTATCTTGGCTACCATTTTGTCCCAATTATTTATCTTTTTTTTTCCTTTGCTTCTCCTCTCAGCCTGCAGTTCATCCCACCACAGTGTTGCATGTTCTTACAGTCTGGTGAAAAAATGTCTCACCTTTTTCTCTTCATCGAAATCTTCATAGTCGAAATATTTGTCCATGGATCTTATCCAATCCAGTAGCTCTTCAACATACAAATTGCCTTCATACATTGGGATGTCTACTTTGGATCTAACTCCAAATTTAAAAACCGCTCTCAACAAGCGTTCTTTGGAAACATTTTCCCCTACAACTTCTTCGACTTCTACTTCTTCACTCTCTACATCACTGATGTCCCCAACATCTGGTGCCCTCCTTTACATTGCCTCCATCACCTCTAATCTTACACAAAGCTCTCTCATTTCTCTTTCTACAACGCGATTGGCTAAAGGTGGCTCCACACGTCTCCTTGCTGGCATTTTGTTGACTTCCTCTCACACGTATCCTTGCTGGCATTTTGTTGACTGCCTCTCACACATAGAGTACAACTTCGAGCTCTTTTTTCGCTTCCTGAAAACAATTTCAGGCTCTGATACCACTTGATGCAAACCCCCCTTCTCTCCTCGGGGTTGTTTGACCTCCTGATCAGGGATCTTATGTTCTCAGAACCAACTCGTCTCTCTGAAACCTTAATGGTCTCGCTTGTAATTAAACATAGGCTATTTCAGTATTTTGGTGCAAGTTCTATGGCACCCACAACCTCTCCATTCGCACTGCTAAACTATCAGGGTTTAGGCGCTAGCTCCTCTTCTGTTAGCCCTTTTGTCGTATGTGACCTTGAGATATGTCCTCGCGTAAACACACGATTGCAAGCGCAGCCAAGAGTGGTTTGGGATCAACCCGGTTTTCTCCCTGCAATTCACTACCAATCGTCATGCGCCCTTTCGGCAATACCGTGGTTTTGATTGTGACCCGCTCCAAGATTTTTAAAACTCGAGCACTTTCTGTCCCCGCAATCAAGCACGATTGTCGATCTTGTGATCTCGGGCGTTGCCTCTTGATCGACAGATGAGATCTGTCCTTTCTCTGCCTTGGTCAACTATCAGTCGAAGACCCTTTTCCTCCTTTCACATGCACTCCCAGATCTCCACGATCTATCAACGCATGCCCTCCTTCCAAACCAACGGCTACGATTTATTTCTCCCTTCGGGCTTCGGGAGTTTCAACACTCAACTCTGGCTTCCTCTGCAGTACTTCCACCCAAAGTCGATGAATCTATCGATGCATGTCCCTCATAGATCAACAATTGTGGTTCACTTATGCCTTTTGGGTGTCAGGAGTTTCAACTCTCATTCTTCGCCTTCTCCCGTAGTGCTTTCACCTGAAGATGACGATCTGTCGACGTGTTTCCCTCACAGATCGACGGTTGTGGTTTTCTTTGGCTCTTCAGGCTTCAGGAGTCTCAACTCCTGCACACTCGCTTTCTCCTGGACGACTACGATTTACTTCGGCTATTCGAGCTTCGGGGTTTTCAACTTCTGCAAACTCGCTTCCTCTCGGAGTGTTTTCACCTTAAATCTCTGATCTATTTACACATGGCTCTTGGAGACCAATGGTCGGGATCTACTTCAGCTCTTCGGTGATTTCACTTTCTCCTTGTCCACAAAACTCCCGAAGTTCTTTCGCTTCGGAGTTATGGATCTTGTGCCACCTGTCCCTTTGGATGATGGACGGTCCCTGGTCTCTTCGGGACTTCGGCGAATCCTCGCTTCTATATGCACGTAGAGACTTAACACTCGCGCTCTTTACCCTTATCCAACAGTTTGGAATGATCAATCTCCCTCATAGATGGATCTTAGCCGATGACTCGTGAAACCTTCAGAACTTCGTTTCCCTTGAATATTTCTCCCGCTATCTTTCTTGAACTTCCTCCCTCGAACCCTTTGACTCATTAGAGGTTTACTTTGACACTTAGCCGAATTTCATATCTGTGCACTCCTTGCAGCAGATACTTACGCAAGACTTAGCTTCTTGCGGGCGACTGTGCACGCCTTGCAGCGGTCACTTTGCATTCCTTGCAAAGGAAAATTTCATGCTATCTCTTCTGAGCTTCTGAGTCAAAACAAAATCTATCATTCCTTGCAACAGGTTCTCATGCAAGACCTAAGTTCTTGCAGATGACTATACACACCTTGCAGTAGTCACCTTGCACTCCTTGCAAAGGGAAAATTTTGCGCTATCTCTTTTGAGCTTCTGATTCGAAACATGCTCTGTCGACACACTCCTTGCAGAATGTATGCACACCTTGCATGAACTCAACGAAGAGAAAAATTAAAACTTATCTAAACACTTCACATTTTCATATACTCAACAACATAACTCATTCATTCATGAAAGCAAAATAACAGGGAACTGTAAACAATAGCAACACCATGCATTTGATCAATTTTCCTCTGTTATATAACTTTAAAAGTAAATGGCTACAGCTATCATAAAACAACAACTAAAAACTAAGCAACAACTAAATCACAACAATATCCTACTAACTCTCAGCAGCCTCATTCGGGCATACAAAACATCTATTTATCTCATAGGGTTCTTAGGGTTCCCTCTGAGTACTCGTTTACTCGAGAAAAAAAACTAACTTCTACTTAATTTCTGTTACATTAAAGTCTAGGAGTGAAACTCCAAGATCATTCATGATCAATCATCTTCCAAACGTTTGATCTTCTTCAGTTTCCGATCATTTCAAAAAACGATTTGCAGGAAACGCCAACGGTTAAGATTCTGAATGATTCAACGGCCTGCTAAGGCGTTGAGTTGTCTCTCCATGCATGCTTGTTGACGATGCTCCTGCATCAGAAGGATAAAGAGATTACATAAATGTTTGATTAAAATGGGGAGCCTATGTTCGATGATCTGAAATTCTTCGACACTTATGTTGAGAAATTTCCCATTGGGATGAAAAGGAAATCTATCTTTTATGATCTCCCCTATTGGGAGCATCTTAAGATTTCCCACTTACTAGATCCCATGCATATATTTAAAAATGTTTCATCTTCTTTATGGAGGGACATATCATCGAAACAAAGTCACACATTGGTTGTGAGGAGATATCTTATTTCTTCAAAAATTGAAAAGAAACATTGGCCAAGACAAGAAAGTAGAGGAGAGGTTGGTCCCTCTTGGTCTTTCAAAGAAGGTGATGCCCAATGGATTTTGAAGAAATAAGATCTTTGTTTGGAAAAGGAAGTTATATTGGGTGTGAAGGTGCCTTCTTTATATAGTTATTCACTAGAATGTTGCTTCATTGTGCGTCAATACCATTTTTTCGGGTTGAAATCACATGACCATTTGAACCTTCTAAAGGTACGACATATGTCAAAAATATGATTTTATTATTTGTAAAAAAAAATTATGCCATGGGATAAAACATAAATATTTTTTTATGTGTTTACTTTGTAGTGTCATTATCCTCTGCTCGTGCATGGGTGTGTGAACCGTGACTTCCCCCATGACCTAAGGCATTCTATATATAAATTATTTGCATTTGTATGTTGGACCACATCAAAGGAGATTCATATGGCTAGCATTCCACGGTGGCGTCAAGAGATAGCTGATATTTTTTGTATGTTTGAGAAGGAACTACCGCCGAGTTTCATGGACTTGCAGGTTCATCTTCTAATTCACCTAGTAGATGAGGTTGAATTAGTCGGGGTGGTCTACTGTCGTTGGATGATTTTTTTAGAGAGGTACATGAAGAAATTGAAAGGATTTGTTCGTCAAAGGGAAAAACCTGAGGGGTATATGGAAGAGGGATACATATCATATGAGTCTTTCTATTATGCCAGTGAGTACAACAAGAAGATCAACAACACACCAGGTGCAGTGATTTGGGATGACTAAAGGGATGAAGACAAAAGAGAAGGGGAGCTTCTCCAAACAAATGGCAAAAGACGCTTGATAAATAGTAAGTGACTTATCATTTGTCAAATTTATACACAGTAACTATTCACACTAACTTCATAATGCATATTTTCATGATCTCATATGTACTATATGTTGGTTTGATTTCATGAATACATCAACGAATTCAGAAATTGATGTCTCTATGTGTGAATATATACAATTATGCAATCATATTTAGAAGTCGAATTCAATTTCCATTAAAGTTAGAAATAATTCAGCTATCCATCCTCAATGCCAATTGAGTACAATGGTGACAAATCCGTATGAACCCTTTGTGAGATAAGGTATAGAGGGAAGCATGCAAAGCCTAAAGTAATGCTTTGTGTACATAAAACCAACAAGGTGATATAAAGTTAATCCAATCAAGTCAAAACCTAAAACCTTGACCTCTTAAAAGACATAACACCTCAACTCTCTAAGCTACTACCATATTTCTCATCATCAACGTTTTTGGAGGAGAAAAGAAGGACTACCCACGAGGGCTCTAGGAGTTACTTGATCAAAGTATAGATTATGGTGAGACGTTAGATAGGTGAGACGTTAGATTCTAAGATGAAAATATGGAAGACAATAATTCTTTGGGTTTCTTTTTGAACCAAGTTCTTTCTTTCAATGAAAAATAAATAAATACTTATAAGAAAAGTGATTATTTACTTTGTACATAAAATGTTAATGACATTTTTATAAAATGTTATCTTGATTTGGTTATCCATACCTTTCAATTTTCTTCGTAAACATTTTTAATAAGACAAATTAAACAATCGAGATACAATTCCTTATATACAATCTTTGAGGGATGACTTCAACTTAACTACTAATTCCATTTCAAATATAATTCACTAACATGATGAACCAAGATGAACCAAGAAAAATCTCTTCTATTAAATAGATTCTCTAAATATTTGCGGATATATATTTTTTTAAATTGTATTTTAAGGCGTTATCCTTGTGTATATACTCTTTCCCATATCCCAATCTCTAAAGCTATTGAACGAAACAATCTTGCTTGAATGTAAAACTATTTTTGATATGCAGGGTATTATCAATTTTCATTTATGATTACATTATTGATATTTTATAGACTTGTTTGTATGACAAATATTGGTTGTGTTGTTTCAATTCTGGTTGGTATAATCTTTATTCTTCTTTTTTATGTCGATGATATTATTTTTATGGTGACAATTTTTTATGATCTCAACGAGTAATTAAGAATTCTCAAGGATTTCTACTCCAGACAAAACAAAAGTGATTATAATTAAATCCAATAAGATTCTTACGATACTTTTGTATATGACAAGAAGAACTTGGAGGAAGTGTCTTCATACAAATATCTTAGAATCAATATTCATCACAAGCTCAACTAGAACTATAGCATTGAGAAAAGGATAAATGGAGGGTGGAAAGAGTATTATGGGCTTGAAAACAATTATAATTTAGCGGACATTTGGATATGGGATAAGAAGAAACTCTTCTTTGAGACTCTAGTCACTCATGTTATTTTATATGGATGTGAAGTTTGGAGATGTAGTATCTCTAGAGAATCATGGAAAAAGATAGAGCAGATCCAAAACAATTTTATAACTTATCATCTCAAAATTAAAGGCAATACACCCTATCATATCCTCCTCATAGAAGCAAGTCTTTCCCCCATTGAGAGCACAACTATGACCATGTACCTAATGTATAAGAATCAGTTAAACAACATGGAAGACAAGAGGCTCCCCAAAATCACTTCAAACTTCAATCAAAACCACCTTTGGTTCATGCGGGGATGGCATAAAAATGCTCAGTCTAGCCTTGGCTAAGTCATTGGGGAATAAAGGAAGAGATGATTGTGTAAAATAAGGATAATATTAACAATATTATTAAATCTAAATTTAAGGAGAAATTATGGTGCGATAAAGAATTAGAGGGTAAAAGAAAATTAAGATACTATAAGGAGGTGATAAACCCTAAACTAGAAGATCAAAAGTGTATTTTTGTTTTGAGTAATGTAAAGAAGAAAATCAACATTGCTAAAATAAGAACAAATTCTCACCAGCTTCATAGTCAAATTGGGTGTTAGACAATTCCCAAAACGTCCTGGGGCGAAAGAATCTGTCATCTTTGTGACACTAAAAGGGTTGAAGATGAAAATCACTTTCTATTAGAATGTCCAACTTATACCTAGATCAAATCTCAATTTTTGTCACACTACCAACCTTCCTATTTTAACTTAGTGAAACTATGATGATATTGGAACACTTCTCTTAATGCTTTTCTAGTACAAAAATAAAATTCTAAAGATATGTGATTAATCTCTTATCTTATTAAAGTTTTATAAACCAATTTTATTCTTAGTAAACGCTAGTCATCATCATTATCATCAAGAAAATTCGAATCTCAAAAATATAATATAGATATTTAGTTAAAATTGTCTTATTATTCATATTGAAAAATACTTCCCCTTAGGTGGGTAACGACCATAAAAGCTATCTGAATGGATCATAAAATCTATCTGAATGAATGGACAGAAAGATATTCTCCACCTGGACCATCTATATTGTATAATTGTAGAATGACAAATTAAAATAAGATTATACGTTCAAAAAGCCATTTACTAAGGTTTTATGTGTTGAATGGAAACATTACATATTTAAGCAAATTTATGCCATTTTGAATGGAATTAGCTATGGGCCATCAACTTTCACTTAGTACTTTGTAGAAATATTATAAAAAATAGGGTAATAATATAATATATTTATCATTATAAAAACTTTACAAATAATATAACATCGTTATCATTATAAAAACTTTACAAAGGAGAAGAGGTTTTAGTCT
>JZKD02S1673578.1:4838-17171 GCA_000966675.3 Picea glauca | reverse complement strand
TAAAAATGAATTTACTCACTTCTTAACTTAGTTGGATAAATTATTAATAATAAATTTACTAACCTATAATATAAATATACACTAAAAGTTATATAAAAAATATAATGAAAATATAAATTATTTTATATTCAAGATAATTTATAGGATACCAAAAAAATATTGTATTCATCTTAATCATATGCAAAACAAAAGTATTGACTAAGAAAAACATAAATACACATTGAAAAAGTAGATAATTTTATTTTATAAAATAATCAATAAATAATTTTTAAACAAGCATAATGTGTATCTTAAACATTGCTTATCAAAAATAAAGAGGTACAACAAGAATTATATTCTGACATAACTAATAGAAAATTTTTAAATAAACATAGTGTGCATCTCACTCCTTATGTAATAGATGATTAAATTTTTTTTATCGTCCTTATCTGCTCACACTTCACCCCACACACACACACACACACACACACACATATATATATATATATATATATAATGTTTGTGTAAGTAGGCATCATTATAAAGAGATTTCTTTATTGTGAAAAATAAATTTGCAATAATTCAATTTCAATACCTACTTAAAAAAATAACCATAAACAACATCATTTCACAATGTGATATAAAGAATAATATTGTGTGGAATTTTGACTAATTTTCTACATTATAATGAATTAATAATAAACTTTTTTTTTTTTTTACATAAAATAAAATTGTCTTTACATCAAAATATATCTTTTCCAATATAATAACAAATTACACTTCCAACAAATAAATAAAATGCCTTAAAAATAATGTATTGAAACAACACTCAAAACAACTTTGATATGTTTCTTTGGGATATGAGAAACTTAAGAAATGACTAGATTGTTTTCATTATTGTATTTAATAGTTCATCATTCTTCCCAATATACTTCTATCATTTTGAATAGTTTGTATTGAACTAAGTAAACCAAAGAAACTCAATATTTTGAAGAAAGGTAAATAGAGACAAAACTAAAAGATCTAATGAATGCAATGAAGATGCCATCAATGTTTATGAAATGCAACTGCTAGCCAAAGTTATTTAAAAAAATATCATCACATCTTTGGAATATAACCTTGCATGCATACATTCCTAAATAACTAAAAATATATGTAATAGACAAAACAATTAGTTTGTTCAGTTTTCAATTAGAAATCACCAATTTAACATGTTGATTTGTAAAGGAGAATACTTGTGATCCATTATACTTGAGACAATGAGAATATTCATTTAAAGCAAATTAGATATGAACTTTGCATAATTAGTCACAAAATTAAAACAGGATATATCATAGCACACCTTTAAATGTAGTAGGTTTAGGTAACAAATTGCTATTTTTAAGGAAGGGAGATTTTGAGAACCAAGTCTCTATCTAGAAATCAAATATTAAAAATGGATAAGTCTTCATTACACTCAAACTCTCCTACAAAGTAACAATAGTATAAATTTATGTGAAAACAATATGGCAATTTGAATTCCAATAAGCATAATTGTTACAATATAGAGTCAAGAATACTCCTAGAAAGTCTAAGCATAAATAGGTTAAGCCATGCAAAAATATATATCTATAGGCACAACATCTCTTATAAATAACTCCACAACACATAAATTTATATTACTAGTTAATGAAATATTTTATGATACTCAATTAAAAAGAAATGTTGAATGTTTTTTTTCTCAAACATATTATTTTAAGGTAATGTCACTTGGCCATGGTTGTTAGTTTTCCCAATGTATTCAACAAATAGGTTTTATCATAACATTCTATATCATGAGAATAAGGTGCAAATTTTTGTTCTTATAGTTGATTCACTTAGTGAACCTATAACATAGCATATGTATTTGTGTAATATTAAAAAATGCCCCTAGTATCGTTGAATTCCCCTCTCAACACACTATTCTATTTCAAAAACTCTAGTTTTATTAAATATCTTAAATATTCATTTTTTGTGACATTTTGAATATCTTTTTTATTTCTATTTTTATAAAGTGTGGTGACATGACACAACTCTTATAAATCTTTGCACAACTTTGATAATTGGTATAAAAATAATGAAATATGAAAACAATGCATTGTTGATAGATATATTAATTTGGTCATTAATAATATTAGTTTTATCCTATATTCATGAGCTTACACTTTAACACTATATTGAACAATACCAATTCCTAGAGTTAATATGTTATTCCTTAGCTAAGGTAAATTTCTCTAGCAACATGTTGCTCATCATGGGTAGCTTGTATTTGTGTTGATGCTCATTCTTGTGATTATGGATGGATTTAGATGCAAATCTCAATAAATACAAGAATAAATATCCTCTACTACTTTCAACTTTTTAAAGAAAGAATATATTCTTACATAATCAAGATAACATAATAATAATAAAATATATTTCTAAAAAAAAATAAAATTTTAGTGGATGATATCATCACCATGATAAATAAGACCATTAAACTAAGTATCAAATCAATATAATAGTGACATTAATATTATGGTTGAATAATTAATAACAATAAAAACTTGTGACTATAAATATAAAGTCTATTATAGTTATGGTTTGGTTTTGGATATAGTGTGTATGTGGTATTTGGATCTAAGTGAAATTTTCAAATACCTTGATACAAAAAGTAGTAAAAGTCAAAAGTTTTAACTCATATAAATACTTTATAACAATGTTATGAATAATACTTTATAACCATGTTATGAAAGAACAATAGTTATAAATAATATTTTATAACCATGTTATGAAAGAGCAATTGAAACCCTAATTGATATCATTGGGTTTTTGTAAGTGTTGTTTCTCAATTTTGTTCATATGCTTTTTTTTATTAAAAATATTAAACAATTTCATTAGATTTTTATAAATGTTATTTCTTAATTCTATTTTTTTTGATTAATAACATTAAACAATTTGATTTATATTTACACTTTCAAATTATAAACCTTATGATATTTTCACAAGCATTTAAACAATTTGATTTATATTTACACTTTCAAGTTATAAGCTATATGATATTTTCACAAGCATTCAAAATTTTCTAAAAAAAACTAATAAGAGCCAATTATATTTTTCATTTATTAACATATAGAGTTTAAGACTCCCCTCGCCATGAGTTTTAGATAAACTATGCATCCTTTGCAGGGATATTACAATATTACAATCTTTCCAACCCTTCTATGTAAGCAAAAGAGATTGGTCCCTGCTTTCATAGCTCTATTTTCCAATGGAAATTGAAGGAAATCTGAAATTTGTATTTGCTTAAAATTTATTGAGCATGATCAGATGTATAAGGTTGTAATATTTTGAAGATGCTCCGTTTTGTCTTACATGTTATTGTAAGAGAACATAGTTATGAAACTAGCAATTGTAATTACAAAATGTTATAAATACAGCGCCGTTTATAATAACTTTAGGTTGGGAGACCGATCAGTGTAAGTCAGTGGACAAGTTGCCAATTCCCCACTAAAAAGGGTGAGATTTATAGCTTTTCCAGAAATTTCATTTTCCCATTCTTTAAATAGTTTTCACTGAAAACGAACATTCCGAATCTTTGTCCGCCCAACTTTTTCAAAATGAAGCTTTATAAAGGGCACTCAAATTCGTGCGGCTTTGAAGAGGAATTTCTAAATTTAGAAGGTTAAATGACGATAGCAATAAATTGCTCAAAAGAATGGGAAGAAACTCTTTGGTTTCAGTAGATCCGGTGTTCGATCCCTATCTCTATCTGTGAGCAGTCACCAGCGTTTCGATAAATCGCAGTCCGTCGAACCTTGGCGCCAACGCCTCCTCGGCCCTCTTAGAATTCGAATTCTGAGAAACAGCCGTGCCATCGTTCATCGATTTGGCCTGTAAATAACACCAGAAAACCACTAAATTCAAGACAAAATCCGAAAGCTTCTCTCTGATATTTAAAATTTAGTGTTTCAGACGGCGTCGGAAAGAAGCAAAGAAAGAAATAAAAATGGATCCAAAAAATGTAGCTTTAGAATGAAGTATTGACTGACCGCAGGAGAGGATGCCGTGACTCGGATCTCGTGGTCGCTGAGAGCAGTGAACGCTGCAGACGCGGCCGCTGCAGCAGCACAAACGAGTGCGACGGGCTGCCTCATTCTTCAATTCTTCCGGAAAAGAAAATGCTTCGAGGAATCGAACTTCCGACCTGACAGAAGAAACCCTTGCTTTACAATAGAAAAAGAAGATCTCTTCAAACTCGCGGAACAAATACCTGAATAGCAGGTGTAGAGACTGAGACTGAGATTGGTGGCCCTTTTGGGGGCTTCAAATGAAAAGCAGAAGGATCCTGCAAGGCAATTTCGCTTTCCGCACGTCAATAATGACCGTGTCGACCAATCGCGAGGTGGCCTCCAGAAGAGAACAGCAGGAGGCGTGCTCACAATGCGCAGCTTACCCCCAGGTTTCGAATCTCGACGCCTTCCTTCTCCTAAGTTTTTCGGACCAAATTCCGGAAACTGGGGAAGCGTAAACACCAGACGACGGTAAACGAGAATTTAGACGGCAATTAACGGTTTTTCATAGAATGCGGAAATTGAGAAAGAGGCCTCGCATCTTTTATAAGCGTGCTACGCTACCGACGAGATTCACGAGGACTTCGGCCCACCCTCCATTTTAAATTAAAATGAAAAAGAAGGAATGGAATATTATGCAAATGACTCAGCAAAGTGACAATGGCCACGCGCTATTGTGGCAAGGTTGGAAGTATTCGTTTTCTAATCTCCTCGAATTTGTGGACTCGGCATTCTGGCCATCGCTATCGATGTTATCTAGCGAGTTGTGTTACGTAGAAAATTGAGGGCCTCTACTTGCTTTTATGGTTGGGGGCTGTAGCACCTGTAAATGAGATTTAGTGACATCGACGTGGAGGGGATCCTTTGGACGTATGTGATGTCTGTATCATCCGTTGTTACTTCTAGCCAATAGTGCTAGAGGACGAGGTCAAGGTTCTACTTGCTATTTATATGTCAATTTTTATTTTATTTTATTACATTTCTTGTTCAATTTTAATTTTGTATTTTTAATTTAAGAATAAAAACAAAATCATGAATTTTTTTTTAGTAAATAAATATATAAAAACAAAGTAGTGAAACAGATACTTAAATTAAGATAGAAGAAAGGTAGTAGTGGAGTGGCATACATATAAGTAAGGTTTTGTCTAATTGTTTTATGAATTGTTTTTTTTTTTTAAGGGAATTTCACTACATAAATTTGTAGGAAATCACTATTTTTTTATTGTTTAAAATTTATTTTTGAATGTAAAAATGGATTCAACAAGTTGAAAAGCTCTTAAAACACTTAGATTATACAGAAATAATCACTCAAATCTACCACAATTTCTAACCCAAACAAATGTCCCCAAAACAAATCGCCAAAAAATATTCACTTTCTAAAACATTTAAACTACAACTATGAACAATCAACAAAATCAATGAAAAAGAAAATCAAAATCTAATCAAATATCCAAAAACATCATAGTAAAAGAAGGATACGAACCTAAAAGAGTCGGACCTAATAAACAGATTCCAAACTGAGAATCAAAATATCTTGAGAGAAATGAAGGTCAAGGTATGTTTTATTGATGAGAGAGCTAATTTTATTCTACATGATTAATTACTGATTTTATTTTTATTGTTATATAGATATATTTTCAGATAGTTTAAAAGAAAAATAACTAAGAGAAAAATAATAAATTATTGATATTTAGTGATATAAATAATTGAAATTTGTATTTTCATTTTTAAATTTTTGAGTGATTTTTTATTTTAAATTAGTGATATTTAGTGATATAAAAGATTGAAATTTATGTTTTAAGAATACATGTTTCCTTCTAAGAAGTTATAAGTTCAAATCCAGAGGAAATAGGGTATGTATTGATTATTATTATTATTATTATTGAACTCTATTAAATTAAATTATTGTTTTTTTTTAATTATTAATCTCTATTTATTTAAATTATTGAAATCTATTTTTTTCTTAAATTATTGATATGTATTAGTTTAAATTATTAAAATCTATATTTTTATTCTTAAATTATTGATATCTACTTAAACCATTGAAATCTATGTTTTTATTCTTAAATTATTCTATTTAAATCATTGAAATTTTTGTTTTTTTTCTTAAATTATTCCAATTAAATCATTGAAATTTATGTTTTTATTTTTAAATTATTTCACTTAAATCATTGAAATTTATGTTTTATTCTTAAATTATTAATATGTATTAACTTAAATGATTGAAATCCATATTTTTATCTTAAATTAGTGATATCTTTTGTATTGTATTTATTTCCATGATATTATAGTTTTAATTTTATTATTCATATTATAAAATAATTTTTATATTATATTATATTATTATTATACAATTTGATTTAGTTTATATGGTTGGGAGGAATGATTGTTATCCTCCTCACCTAGATTCAATTCTTGTAATTTGTCAGTGATAGAAAATTTTTCATTAGATTTTGATATTTAGAATACTTAGACTTCAAGCCCTAAAATGAAGAGACTTTATGAATTTGACTCCGATTCCAATAAGGTACTTCATACTAACCTTAAAAATTTGAATCTTGAAGTACACTTAGTCATTCTCAAAAAAAAAATTAAAATGTGAAGATTTTTTTCACTCTAACAAAAATGAAATGTCCACCTAATATGTAAGATTAAATATATAAATATAGTATGTACATCATCAATTTCCATTCAATCTATGAATAGAAATGATTATTTTTTCTTTGGAAAACAAAGGTTTATAGACTTACTGAATTTTCCTCCAAGTTCTCCTAAAAATATCATAACCCCAAACCTCACAACTATATATAGTAACTAAGGAAATAAAGATATCAAAGAAGACCTCTTTTTATCTTAAAAAACAAAATTTTACACCTTTAAATTTTTTCTCAAAAATAAATGAACTTTCCAACCTTCCTTTATTATTTGTTTAACACTATAATTGCAATTTAATTTATAATGAATTTTAAATTTTAAATACTTATAAAAATCCACTGCAAAAATTATTATTAATTTAAACAAAATTAAAATTTATAATTTATTTCATTTTAATTTAAATTATTTCTCATAATTAAAAAATAAAATATTATACAATATACCCAACTACAAAAAATTAAAACTTCCATTCTAAAAATAAAAAAGAAATTATATATGTAAACATCAGAATCTCTTCGAATCATATTATATTATAAGGATATTTATAATCAAATAAGTAATAACCACAACCAATTTGAAAGCGAATGAAAACCAAACTCCAACGCCATGCAAAAGATTCATGTAGGCCAAAAGGTTTCAGTTTCTCATTATAATGTGGTTTGCAGGTTTAAGCAAAATGTCATTTCTTATGTTTTCGTTCAAAAGATTTCATTTTCTCATTATAATGTGGTTTACAGGATTAAGGAAAATGTTAGGTCCACTGTTTTCACCTTCTCTTAAGTGACACGCACCCTCCGTTCCTCCTCTTTTGCTATGATTATATGAATATTTTAGTAAATTATAAAAAATTATTAAATTATAAAAACGTATTTTCAAAAACATTCAAGAGCTAACAAGAAGTTATTGTTAATAGTATAATTAAACACAACTTTATTATATGCAAAATGTGATAATGGAAGGAAGCTTGTTATTCTATTGTTGGACCTTAACAACAAAGTTTGACCAAGTTATAGTTTCGTTGTTAATTTATATATTTAGTGCTATACATCTTTTTAGCACTAGTGCTATATATTTAGTGCTATACATCTTTTGACCAAGTTATAGTTTCGTTGTTAACAAAGTTTGACCAAGTTTGATTAAATTTTCTGAAGATGTGTGTGAACTCGAGAGTCCTGAAGTCCTTGAGGAGGCCCTTTATTCGGTGATTTTGATTTTTTTTTAATTTTAAATTATTTTGATTTTTTTTTTTAATTTTATTTCAAATATTTTTTTTTAAGTGGAGTGTGATTTTTTTAATATATAAATTTAAAATAGTTATTATTATTATTTAAAACATGTTTTTTCATTTATATTTTTGTTTTATAGTTTTTATTTTTAATTTATTTTTTCAATAGTATTGGTTTTTAAGGTCATGGTTTCAAAAGTTTTGTAATTTTAAGCCTAAAAAAGGAGTGCTAATGGGAGTCTCTCTTTTCAGTTTAAGGGTTGATTTTAAGATTTTGGTTGCAACAATTCTAGTTGTCAAGGTCATGTTTGCAATTTTAACCCACCAAAAAAATGAGGATGTCATTAATAGCACCACTTTTCAACTCAGGGATTGTTTTTAAACATTTTGTCACAAATGTATTGATTGTTAAGGCCATAGTTTCAAACAAGTTGTAATTTAACCATCCCCCCAAAAAGTGTGATAATAGTAACACCACTTTTCAAATTGAGGATGATCTTATGGTCTTTAGTAGCAACATTACAAGGTTGTTAAGGTCAAGGTTTCAAAATGTTGTAATTTTAACCCCAAAAAAATACCACTACCAATAGCACCACATTTTTTAAACAAGGACTGATTTTAATGGTTTTTTTAGCAATATCACGAGGTTTAAAGGTCATGATTGCAAAATGTTGTAATTTTAATTTCAAAAGAAAATAGTGCTACCCATAATACCATTTTTTATTCGAGGATTGATTTTAGTGTTTTCAACCAAAAATATGAGTTTTCATGGCTATAGTTTTTTTTGAAGTCATAGTTATTGTCAAGTCATTGACTATGTTTTAATCAATGGACCCACCAATTGTTCACCACAAAGATGTTGTATTAGATTTTTTATGGCTTTCTATGCTCAAGATAAATTAATGTTTCCCTTCAAACAAAACATAGTAAAAAGAGGAGAAATATGTTAAAAGATTTAATTTACAACTTTAGTTCATATAAACCTTTCTTTCAAAGTAACAAATTAAAAGAGTCACTTCAAATATCTTTATATCAACATTTCCACAAAAGTGCAAAGGAGTTACTTTAATACAACCCCATAAATCAATGTTTCCCTTCAAACAAAACCCCTTCAAACAAAACATAGTAAGAAGAGGAAAAATGTACTAAAAAGTTTAATTTACAACTTTAGTTCATATATAAACCTTTCTTTCAAAGTAACAAATTAAAAGAGTCACTTCAAATATCCTTATATCAACATTTCCACAAAAGTGCAAAGGAGTTACTTTAATACAACCCCAAACTGCTTTAAGATGATACAACACATAGAGAGTCATCAATTTCCTAATAAAACAATTTTGAAGAATATACATTATCACTTATTTGAAATATACTCCCAACATGACAAGAAATCATGCAACTCTAAAAAGGTGACAAATAGTCTTAGGGTCATCACAATGTGTAGACAAATGCATATGTCAACCAAAACAAAAAAAAGTCACTCCATATTGAGTAAACTTGAAATATTATTACCATGCAATAACACTTATTTTATTTTAAATGAGATCTTGTAATACCACGCCGTATTAAGGTAATTTACACATTTATCCTTTACATCTAACAAATTCCAACATTGATTTAGTTTATTCTAAAAAGAGAAAGGGCCTCAAAGGTACTGCTACAAACTATGGGGATCTAAATCTAGATGGGTTCATTGCACCTCCACGACCAATCTCTCCAAATGGAGCTTAGAGTATGCAATTGCAACTTGTATAGATTGTCTTTTTGGAATCAACTCTCGAAGAATTTTGATTGCAAACTAATCTAGAGTATACACAAAACTTCGTTAACAAGCCCTACCAATTCTTCCAAGTTACAACACCCTTGTCCCACAAATCTACACATAAAAAAACCCCTTTTTGCTAGCCTCTTAGAGATAAATCATGGTGAGTGTACCAAAGCAAACAATTGATCTTTCATTATCCAAATGGAGTGGCACACTAAATCAAATCCTCTCATATAACTAATCTAATGACAATCAAGAGTTGGTGCAACTCTCTTCCAAGCCTGCCATATTCCACACATCACAAAGTAACCAATGATCTTGAAATGTTTGGGAGTAGGAATAATATTGTTGATGATAAAGGCCAACCTTCCCTTGTATAAATGTTGTCTATATGTCATTATAAATCACAATAAACATAGTCAAGGGTGATCTCCAAACAAGCAACACACAATCCCCTTAATATATAACTTTGATAATTACAATTTAATATGAATAAGACCTAACCCCCCTTATCCATGGAAAAGACACATATTTTCCATGAAACTAGTAAGATAATTCTAGCACCTCCAGACTTAGACTAAAGGAACCCCTTTATTTATTTTTCAAAGTGAGAAAAATGAAAAGAAGAAAGGGACTAAAAGGAGACATAGTACTCCCCGGATGGGGTGTTAGGGCGGCCAACATGGCATACGACGGGAGCAGGCACCAGCCACCGAGGCATGGAGCCATGTGACGGGCTCGTGCCACAGCCCGCCACCCTCCTCTGCGATTAAATGGCCATTACTGCGATATGAAGGGGCATTTATGAAGTCTTCTCTCCTTCTTTGCTTTTTTGTATGGCTTGGTTAACGATGTTTGTCATTCATCTCCGCTTGCTTCCCGCAGGGCTCATCCCTTCGCAGCCATGGCCTGACCCTGCTCGAATTCTCTGGTTCGATGCTGCCCCTGCTCACCCCTAGGCCATACACCTTCACCGGGTGCTCTTAATCTCCTCAGCCAGTCACACTGTGTACCTTATGCCGCGTCCAAGGGGAATACTGAGGAGGGGATCTCCTTGGAAGCCTCGTCGGCCCCTCGGTCTCGCCTCCCGACTCGCCCTTCATCTGCTCCTCCCCCCGCCTACAGTCCGATATTTTCTTTGCTTCCTCTCATGCTCCGTCGAACTTGCAGTTTAATTGTCTGGCAATAATCCCCCGGACGCCGAGCTCACTCTCGCGGCACTTTCTCGACCCTCTGGTGGATTTCACTGCCCCCACGCCAGTCCTTGACCCTCTGAGAAACTCAGGCTGCGAACCTTCTCCTCATCGTAAGCCTAGGAAGGCTGGACACCAATTCACTGATTCCTTCAATAGCGCGCAGTTCAGAGACAACCTAGCTATCCTTCACGGTCTGGTCTTTGAACTCCGCCAGGGGGTGGAGGACCTCCAATTTTGCCTACAAGCTACAGATGAAAAGGTGGCAGTCTTTCTTCAGACTCTCTCCTCCATGCATGAAGCTTTCTCCTCGGACTCGACCGAAGCGACACCAATGGAGGAACCCAGTGCAACCACAGGTGAAGGTCATGACAAGGCGCAACGCTCAACAGAAATGGGACAGGAGAAGGATGGGCGAGAGAGCAGTGTTGATGGAACCGCGTGCGACGTGAAAGTTGAAAGGCAATGGGCAGACCAGGTGACGTATGTTGAGGAGGAGCCCTGAACAGAGGACCTCCACGCCACATGGCCAGGCTATCTACTAGGTGTCTAGGTCTATAGTGTTTTCAAGGTCTTGTCAGTCTTTTAGTTTTAGCTGATAAACAGTTTGTTTAAGGCTTTTATCTTAGCCTATCATACTACTTATTTTGACTCATAGGCTGGCTGGACTGGTTTCCCCTTTGTTGGGGTAGTCCAGTAACTACAGCGTGGCTATATCTGTATTTTGCAACTCTACTTCAGTTCTGGAAGGCTCTTAATATATATACTTCTTATTTACAAAAAAAAAGAGAAGGAGACATAGTAAATATGAAGAGCCTACATAATCCTACTAAAACTTTCACCTTTCTGGCAAATGGAAGATCTTTGTACCATCAACTATATTTTCTCTAACATATTTTGAAGACATTATTCCCATGTCATGTTTAGCAAAGAAAGATTTGCAACAAATAGATTCCCAAATAACAAACAATGTCATCATCTATCATGTGTTTCCAATGGAAGGTTAAATATGAAGGTTTATCGTCCACACCAATGAGCGAAAAATTAGTATTGTCATCACTAAAAATCACCCCAAGAAAAACACAAAAAAATTTCAATCCAATGATTTTACAACAAGTCCTTGGGAAATTTGGATGGAGAGCAGGGAGTCATCTAAAAAGTGGGTATTGATCTCCTCACCTCCCCCTAAAATTTAAATACATGTACTTAGACCCTGGATTGTGACAATTTCAATAAGGTAACCTAGGGATTCCACATCAAGAACATGAGATATTATGTTATAGGTTATCCATGTCGATATTGGTGGCCACCCACCTATTCCAATTGGCTCCTCATTGTTGTAGGAAAATCTCCCTGCGGACAGGTAGATCACCTCTAAGGCTTGACCTTAACCCTAGACAGAAAAATGCTTAACGTGGACACTGACTTCCTTTCAAATCTATCTAA
>JZKD02S1673576.1:852411-880638 GCA_000966675.3 Picea glauca | reverse complement strand
GTGATTATGTAACTCCTTTGAGGTGTGAAAAGGGGCTCTTTAGGGATTAATTAGGTCTTTGACCAGCCTACCATGTGGATTCAGCTCAGATTTGGAAGTCAAATCAACTTGGGAGCTGAGCCATAAGTGGTTGGGAGGCTGACCAATTCCATAATGGTGTCGTTTGGCAGGTGCACGGGTTTTTGCGCCAACAGTCACGCATCGTGCGCCCATCCGCGCATTGTACGTTCCTGTTCTGCGCATATGCGCGCGCACCTATCTTCTGTAAAGCGCCCTTCAATTTTTGGTTACTTTGTATAGTTTTGGACCCTTTTGCAATGCTGTGAAATTAATTCAATGCCATGAATGACTTCATTCCTGTTTTGACGAGGCTGAGTTCTTGTCGCCATGTGCGGACGAAATTTCAGTGATAACAATCACTGTGAAAAAACAACTATTATGCGGGCTCATATTCATGGTTACAAAAAGTGTTCTCATTGCGTGGCGCAATAGGATAAATAGATAACTTGGCAACAGATCTCTTGCAATGGGTGAGAAGCCTTCATTAACTCAGTTATGTCCGTTATGGCGCGGTCCCAATGGTATGGTGGCAGACGTTTTGACCATAAATGCCTTTCTACCCATTCGGGCCATTGGTCTAATGGTTATACTGTTCCCAACGACTATATTGCTTCGCCATGGCGAAGTTACATGTGACGTTGTTCTGATATCCCGACGAAGTTCCAATTTTGCAAATTTTTCTTCTGCGAGGTTCCCTCTAGAACCTTATGTAAATTTTCAATCTTATCTCTCTTCTTACTTAGTTTTGTATCCTTCTTTCCAGTGAGCTTCATCTCAAAATTCCTTTTTCCATTCTGATTCTTAGCTTATTTTTGTAGAGTTACTTTGCACTGGTAATATTCTTGCCTAGAAATTAGGGGTAATACTTCTTTTCTATCTAGGATAGGTACTTTAGTCTTCTGCAAATCTTCTTGTGTTCTTCCCACTTCGACATCCAAGTCTTTGTTTTTAATTAGCTTTGCTTGGTTCTATTGTTCTTCAATCAAGTGTGCCATCCTCCTAGTCATGAAATCTTTTAACTCTTTCTTCTTCTGCTATAAGATTTCTTCTTCTTTCCCTCTGGCCCGATCTCCTTCAATCCAAGGTTTTCCTAGTAACATAGAAAATGGAGTGTTGTTCTCAATAAATTTAACAACTTCAAATTATTCCTCTGTCGAAGTTCCATTGGCATTCATAGATATTTGGGTGAGATTTCCACATAGGTTTATCAATTTTTCTCTAAATAACCCTATTCCTCCCAATGAAGGAATCATAGCAGGCTTTCCTAGAATTTCCCAAGTTCTTTCTGTCATAATATTTACCTGTTTTTCCTCATCCATAACACTCAATGTCGAAGTCTCCTATTCTTGCTTCTATGCACTCTTTTTCTTTGAAGATGTCTGATAAATTAATATGTTGGTGGTCATTCAAGGTTTCTTTCACCTATAGAAATACTTTCTCTGATTCTTTCTCAGCAACAGAACCATTTGTTGGCATAGGGGTAGACCTAGGGTTTAACGCTACAACAATGCACCAACAAAACCCTAAATACCGGCCCTTAGGAAACACCTGCAAAGTAGATGAAGTCTCACCCGAGGTAGAGGCAGGGGTGGTTGCAAGATTCAGATGTCTGCAACCTTAGCTGGGACATGAATCTGTGATTCTAACACTTAACATAGTACTCAACAGTTAACATTCATCAATATTCAATCTCAGTTACAGCGTGGTTAAACCCTAATTACAGAGCATCATAGTATTCATTCATATATAAGGTATTTAATCACTAAGCATATCCACATAGGTCATATCCATATTATTAATCACATAGCATTAACATATCTATCTACCATTCATATATATTAAAGCACTAATCAAGTAAACACATAAACACATCAATACATCTCACAAAGCAGAGAAACACAACATGTATGTGGTTCACCCCCACCCTGGGGCTACATCCACCAATTCTTTATCTTCTTTATTAGATTCTTCAATCAGTTACATGGACAGAACCTCAAAAAATCTACTCCACAGAGGACAGGGGCTTTGTGCAGCTCGCTAGATCCTCCTTCCTTAAGTAGATCTAAGAACACAACCTTCCACAGTCTCTTATAATTACTTGCACTTAGCTCTGCAAGTCCCACATAGTATGCACAAAAGAAATCTCCACTTAGCACTTAGCATTTTCAATCACATAGATTGGAATACAACCATCACTTACATATAGCCAAAGGGCACTTAGCCATTCATACTCACTACATTGCCTTAGCATCTATTTATATATACAAAATAGGCCTAAGCATGGGTAAACCCATGGGACGACATTCCCATACCCGTTACATAATCCTAAATCCCAAAAAGGGCCCTAAAAGGGGAAGAGATCCCATGATCTCTGCTTCATCTTGCGCTCCACCTTTGAAAGCCCGTCGAAGTCCCAAAATTAGGTCAAACATGATCAAGGATCCTCAAAACTTGGTCAAGGGCCAACAATGCCCACTGTCCAAAGATTCTTTGGCTTCTATGGAAATTATCCTAAGGTTCTTTGGTTCTATGTCAGTCACAATTTTTTGTCTTCTCTGGCAGTTACAGTCAGTCATTTTGATGGCTTCTTTGGCTTCTAAGCCCCTTCCTTCACATGACCACCAGTGGTGACCATATGCCTATTCAAAGGTTCTTCACGATCTTGGTCTAGCGAGTGCTAGCTGCCTTTTTTTCAATATGACATTGGGCTATGAACTTCACATGACCATGTGATTGCGGGCATGCCCATAGGCAGTTTGAGGGAAACCTGTTTTCACCCCGCAATTCACTACAGAGCTCGATGTATGCCTTTGGCAATACTATTCTTTTGATTGTGGCCCACTCATGAAAATCTGAGATCCGAGCATATTTTGATCCTGCAATGCAATGGGACCATCGATCTCATGATCTTGATGGTGCTCTTGAATGGATGGTTCAGATTTGATCTTTCACGATCTTCAGATCAGATCCAACCTCCCTAAATCAATGGTTGTGATTTATTTTGTGATCCTTGCTTCGGGAGTTTCAAATATCAAACTCTACTTTCTTCCATGTGCCAATCTTCCAGAGCCAATGATCTGCGGACAACTATCCTTCTCAATTGACAGCTCTGCCTCCACTTCGAGATTTTGACCTTTCAACCAGATCAACGGTTCTGCGTTCCCTTTCTCGATCAATGGTCGATATCTCCTTCGGGTCTTTGAACTTTTGAAATATCAAATCTCAAACTTAAGCTCTAGATCAGATGAACTAGATTCACTTTGGACAATCTAGGGACTGAGATTTACTTCAGATGATCCGACGGTTGAGAATGTATTTCAGCTCTCTGGCTCTCCGGACTTCGGATATTTCAAATCTCAAATTGACGCTCTGGATCAGATGGCCCAGATTCACTTTGGACAATCAGACGCTTGATATCTTCTTCAGATGTTTTGACGACTGAGATTTACTTCGGACGATTCGACAGTTGAGAATGTATTTCAACTCTCCAGCTCTCCAGGATTCAGAGATTTCAAATCTCAAATTGAAACTCTTGAATTGATTTCTCTGGATCTTAACCTCCTCACATATTTAGACCTGAAACAAATGACGTTCGTTGGATCAAGATATTAGATTAATGACTCGATCTGTCTGCGATGCAGTTTTTCTTTGGATTAAATCCAACGACTCTCCATATTTTCTTATCCTATCCTTCCATTTAATTTGATCCGATGACTAACGAAAATTCAGGTGATCGAGATCTTAGATCTTAGCCCTTGCTTATCCTCTCCTTCCACTTAAGGTGAACCAACGGTCATGAAATTTTCTCCAGATCTGATGGTCCTTATTCATTTCAGATTTTTGGGCTTCGGGTAATTCAACTTTCAAGTTATGAATTCTTCCGAAGTGATATTCCCTGATCAATAACCTCCTCACAACTTTTGACATGAACCAAATGTTGTTCATCGATCATGTTCTTAGATCGATGGCTCGATCTATCTTCGGTGCTACTCTTCTAGCCTATCTTGTCCTTCCACTTAAAAGTGATCCAACGGTTGTGAAGACACTTGAATAAGATCAATGATCAAGGAATTTTGTGGAACCACAACTTTCAAGTTATTTAACTCATCACCAAAACTCTGTAATTTGAAGTTGTGCGTTGTTGGTGAGTCAACCACAATCGTTAATCTTCGAGGCTATAAGATCTGACGGTCCTGACTAATTGTGGGATCAGAAATAGAATGATATTTAATTCTCCTTTAGATCTCCACAGTATATGATTCAGGTGGATATCGGTGGCCACCCAACTTTTCCAACTGGCTCAAAACAATTTTCTGGCAATTTTGGTAATTTACTATTTTTAGCAGTTTTCACTTATGGAGCCGTTTTGAGGCCTTATACAATTTTTTTTGGGAAACCAAGTTTGAAATATGTAAGTTTCTTCCATATTTCCCCTAAAATGAATATCCTCGATGATACCTTTCCAACAGGCTATCATATGCCTAAAATGGAGATCGTATGCAAAAGTTACGACCCCGAGAAGTTGATGTACTAACTTACCCAAATGAGGCCCACATGACTTTTGGCGCTTCATTTCCTAGGGTTAGGTTTTTGGATGTCTAGGGTTTTTGGCATTCCTGTTTATTGTAAAAAAGGCCTCCATAGCCTCATTGTAATCATCTTCTGGCGAATGAGCGCATCCATCACATCTCTTCTCCGAGATAAGCCACCACCATTCCATCAAGTTTATTTTTGCTACATTTTACAGTTTTAGCTTATTTCCTTATTGAATAGAAAACCAGTTTTACTATATCTCTATTATTTTGTGTTAAGCATTGTTAATAATCTATATTAATTTCATTCTTCTCATAAAATCCATATCAGTGGTATCAAAGCGGTCTTCTCCTTGTCGTCTTAATGCATGTCCCCAACGAGGTCGGAGTACAAAGAGTTGGGTATTGATCTTGTTTCTCTTGAGGAAAAAATCTCTTGCATGCCCAAGCGAACTCTCATGGTAGGAGAAATGAAAGATGATGGGACAAGAGATCCTTTCAAACTATTGATTTAGGAATTCCTCACACAACAAAGGAACAAGATGATGGATAGTTCTTAGAAAATCCTTTGGCGGCTACCAACAGGCGATGCATCTTCTTCGAGTGGAGGCACCACCCCCTTCAAGGTACAAATAAACTTTGATATTCCTATAATTTAAGGTTAGATAGACAGAGATGTTGTAGACAAGTGATTGAATCTACTAGAAGGGTATTTTTCTATCCATAACTTTTAGAATAGAGAAAATATTACTTTTGCGCTCCTCAAAGTCGTTCCCCATGTCAAATATTGGTGGGAAACCTTCTGTGAGCAAAAGGAAACAAATGAAACCTCATTATTTATAGTCACGGCCACCTGAGAATCCTTCAGGGATACTATTAAGGAAAAATACTACCCTGTCAGAAGTTATGATGACTTGTATACCAAATGGACCACACTGCAGCAAGAAAGAGACCAAGCAGTGTCAGATTTCACAAATATCTTCCATAGCTTGTGCACCAAGATAGGTATCAAAGATTTAGAGTGACATCTGGTGCTCAAGTATCGTGGTGATTTGCATAGATACATCTATATTGAAATGGAATTTCTGGACATCTCATTCTTGGTCACGGCCTACCGATATGCCGTCAAAATCAAGTAAAAGTTCAAACAAAAGACACCTAGGAACCCCTCATAACAAAATCTAGGAAAGGGCAGCACCAACCCAAAAAACAAAGGACAATATCAGGACAAATGATCCAAGCCACAAGAAAATAAGGACACCAAAAAAACAAAGAAAGATACTGAGAAGTGGTGTGAGTTCCATAAGATCCCTTGGCATAACATTGCTAATTGTTGCTCAAAGCAGTCATTGGTGGCCAAAGTGAAAGCCTCTGAATCAGATGAAGGTTATGAATCTAAGCCAGAACCAGAAAGGGGAATACAAATCATTGATGTGGAACCCAGTGCCACCGTTTCTACCACCAAGCTCCAGTCTGGTGAACCAGACGAGCCAGAATAAGGAGAGCACCTCTTCCATTCACAGATGTGGGTAAAAGGCACCCTGTTGCACTTCATCGTTGATAGTGGTAGTCAGAAGAATATCATATTAGAAGAGGTCATCAAGTGGCTAGCCCTACCAACAATGTCGCACCCACAACCCTACACCATTGGATGGTTCCACCAAGGAAGCAATCTCTGCGTCATCCAACCATGTTGACTGTCATACGACATTAAGCCCTTCAAAGATGAGGTATTATGTGATGTTGATCCTCTTGAATTTTGTGATGTTCTTTTGGGCCAACCTTATTTATGGAAATGTCATGTTGGATATGATTCTAGGCCTCGTAGTGTTATTATTACTTTGAAAAGAAAATTGTACAGGATACCCGAGGCAGTCCCACCTAGTGTTATTTCATTGATCTCTGCTAAGCAATTTAGGAAGGTCATCTCTCAGACAGGGAAGTTTATCTTCTTCATGATTCACTCTCAGAATAAGAGAAAGATCACATCCACATCCAGGGTCTCTACGGCTGAACTCTCCACACAGCAAAAGCAAGTAGATAAGGTCATGGAAGAATACTCAGATATCTTCTCCTCACCTATTAGGGTACCTTTACACTACCAGGTCAAGCACCCCATCGATATGACCCCCGACACACCACTGCCCAATGGGCCAGTCTATTTTCTCTCTCTATTAGAGAATGAGGAGATTAAGAAACAGATCCAAGAACTGCTCCACAAGGGGCACATCCATCCTAGCTCATCACCTTGTGGGAGCCCAATTGTGATGGTATAGTAGAAAGATGGAACCTAGCGACTCTGCATTGATTACTGAGATCTAAATAAAATCACATTCAGAAACCGGTTCCCGGATCTCTGAATCGACGACCTCCTTGATCAAATCACAGGGGCCAAATACTTCAGTAAGATTGATCTAAATTCTGGCTACCACCAGGTCCCGATAGAATAGACAGATGTATGGAAGATCGTCTTCAAGTTAAAGGAAGGCCTTTTTGAATGGTTGGTCATGCCCTTTGGTTTGACAAATTGTCCAGCCACTTTCATGAGGATGATGGACGATATCCTGTGACCATTCACCAATACTTTTGTAGTGGTGTATCTAGATGACATTCTCATTTACAAAAAGACTTGGGCCAAACACTTGCAGCATATTCAACAGGTTCTATACACCCTGTGGAAACACAAGATATACACCAACTTGGAAAAATTCTCCTTCGACATGGACATGGTCCATTACCTGGGCTGCAACGTTGATCATCATGGTGTACATGTATATCCAACCAAGATCCAAGTCATTCGTGACTGGCTAGCCCCAACCACACTCACTGAGCTTCGGAGCTTCTTGGGCCTTACCAATTTCTACCGTAGGTTTGTGTTGGGATTATCCCATATTGCATGGGCCCTCATCCAAATAACCAGAGGTGGTGTTAAGGATAAATTTTCATGGGGCTGATCCCAACAACAAGTGTTCGATGATTTGAAGCAGCGCTTGTGCTCAACCCCAATACTCTCACTTTTACAATACCTACAACAACCCTTTGAGATCGAAACAAATGCTTCAGACTATGTTGTGGGTGCCATTCTCACTCAGCACAACCACCCTGTGGCCTATCATAGTGAGACACTATCAGATGTTGTCCATAAGTACCCTATTTATGACAAAGAAATGTATTCCATTGTACAATCCTACCACTAGTGGATACATTACATTCTTGGGAAGGAGACAGTCATCCACATTGATAATAAGCCACTGCAGTTCATGAAGACACAAGGAAAATTGCAGAATGACCACCATCAAAAGTGGTCCACATACTTGCAAAAATTCCACCTCAACATCAAGTATAAAACAAGAAGCACCAATCGCATCATTGATTTCCTCAATAGACCACCAGTCGTGGTACTCACCACGGTGCTAGACTCTTATGGCCATGAGACCTCTGAATGGCCCCAACTCTATGAGACAGACTCAAACTTTTCCACCACCTACCAAATGTTGGGGGAAAATGTAATTGTCAATAATTTCCATCTTCAGGATGGGTTGTTGTGTCATCTGGGCCATATCTGTGTTCCATCAAGATAGCGAGTGAAGATAATCTAGGAATCCCACTATAGTTGGGTGGCAGGACACTTCAGCGTCGAAAAGATAGTGGCAATGCTACATAAACATTTCTACTAGATGAAACTTTGACAGGAGGTCAACAAGTATATCAGGTCCTCTATTGCCTGCACTATTGCCAAACTGACCAATAAGAAACAAGGCCTATACACCCCTCTTCCTACTCCTGACAAGCCATGGTAATCCATATCAATGGAATACATGTCGGGCCTCCCATCCACCGAGCAGGGAAATGAATGTGTTTTTATGGTTGTTGATCACTTTTTTAAGATGACGATTTCGGTTGTCAGCAAGAAGAACATCACAGTAGAGGCCACTGCCAAGCTCTTCTTTGAACGAGTCTGGGTACATTTTGGAATCCCAAAAAACATTGTCTCAGATCAGAACAGACAATTTCTCAGCACATTCTAGTCGAGCCTCTGGTCACTACTGGACACCAAGCTCACCAAATTCACGGCCTTCCACCCCCAGACAGATGGCCAAAATGAGGTCGTAAATCGAATGATTTTTCATATCATTTACATGTATAATTCAAACCACCCTCGCACATGGGATGAGGGCCTTCCCTATGTCCAACATAGCTACAATCAATCCCCACATAGCTCAACCGACTACAACCCCTTTCAGGTGGGGTTGGGATTCCAACCTTTGGTTCCCATAGATGTTGCACTTCCCCTTGCGATCACCTCAACCGACTCATATTTTTCTCCAACTGATGTTGACAAAGCCACCCAGTTCATTGAGTGGATCCAACACATCCGCCAACAGGTTCAGGATATCCTACAGAAGTCTAATGATAAGTAAAAACAACGCCATGATCAATATCGGGTGCCACATAAGTTTCAGGTGGACGACAAAGTTTGGTTGCACTTGCATAAAGAATGCCTTACAGGACCCCATCGAAAGCTTCGCTCATTATGTTATGGGTCGTACACCATCACTATAGTCGTGGGGGATTATTCTTTTGAGCTCAACATTCCTCCTTTCCTTGGCCTGCACCTAGTGTTCAACGTGGATCTCCTTCGCCCTTATTTCCCACCACCAATGGACACCTCATAAGTAGCATAAAAATTTCCACACATATCATATTGTGGACACACATGTCAAGGGAACTCAACAACAAAGGACCCCACTTTATCAAGTCGTCAAAGTTGGGCAGCTCCTACAGCAAGGCAAGTGGCTCACTTGAGGCCAAATTCAGCAGAAATTTCCTCATCTGATGGGGGACTTCAATGCAATGGAGACCATTGCTTCCTAAGGATTGAGGATTGATCCAGGTGGATATCGATGGCCACCCACCTTTTCCAACTGGCTCAAAATAGTTTTCTAGCAATTTTGGTAATTTACTATTTTAGCAGTTTTCACTTCTGTAGCCATTTTGAGGCCCTAAACGATGTTTTTTGGGAAACCGGGTTTGAAATATGTAAGTTCCTTCCATATTTCCCCTAAAATGAATCTCCTTGACGATACCTTTCCAACAATCTATCATACGCCTAAAACGAAGATCATATGCAAAAGTTACGACCACGGGAAGTTGTTGTACTAACTTACCCAAACGGGGCCCACATGAATTTTGGTGCTTCATCTCCTAGGGTTAGGTTTTTGGATGTCTAGGGTTTTTGGCATTCCTGTTTATTGTAAAAATGCCTCCATATCCTCATTGTAATCATCTTCTGGCAAATGAGCACAATCTTCACATCTCTTCTCCGAGATAAGCCGCCACCATTCCAGCAAGCTTGTTTCCACTGCATTTTACAGTTTCAGCTTATTTCCTTATTGAATAGAAACCCATTTTTATTGTATCGCTGTTATTTTGTGTTAAGCACTTGTTAATAATCTATAGTCATTTCGTACTTCTCATAAAATCCAGATCAATCTATCCTTGTCATTGATCTGGTGATTGCGCATCCGATGGTCACGACTTAATTCGACTTAATCTGATGGTTTGTTAGATCAACCACAATTGTCGATATTTGGGTTTATGAGATCTGATGATATAGAACAATTGCAGGATTAGAACTAGCGAGTTTTTTAATTCTTCTTTCTCTCTCTGCAATTCATCCCTGTCGTTGATCTGGCTTGGAGATCTAATGGTCATGATCCTCCAACGGTCCTCAAGCCCAAAGTCACTCATATGACTGACGTCTGTAATATTAGATGATCAACACGGTCAATTTATTGATCAGATGACTACTGAGGATTCTCACCCTGAGCTTACACTTTTCCTTCCGATCTTTGATCTATGCATATTGTTCGCTTCTCCTCCTGATATTATGCTTTTCCTGTTCGCCATCGTCATTGTTGTTCTTGCCATCAATGACAAGCACAGTCTTCCTATAAAACATACCAACAAGGAAATCTTAATCTACTAAATTCAAAGCATCATGACAATAAAATTAATCAACAACTACTATTTAATCTACTATAAGAAAACTATTCTTTAATCTACCAAAGCAAGAAGACTATTCTCTAAGCTACAAAAGAAAGGAAACTATCCTCTAATCTATAAAAGCAAGAAAACTCAAATATAATGTTGATGGGTTATGTATCTGGTGTCTTATGATATCACGATGGCATTTAACAATTAATGATAACTGAAGAGGGATAAACTCAATATTAACTTCTATGGCAAAGTGAAAGGTATGAATTAGGCAATCTAGTGAGAACTTAGCCATTATAGAAGAAACATCAACTACCCTGCATATCCATGTGATTCTTCAATTCATGCATTAATCATCAACAATACATAAACACTTTTCTATTAAATTCAAATGCATTCTATGCTAGTGTAATAAAATTCATACCACTTAGAGAATCATGACTGAAAACTAAACTCAATAATTAAACTTCGAATTAAAATTGCAACCTAGATCTAGAATGGAAACTGCATGAAATAAATTAAACTAATCCTATTTTAACAATTTAAACTTCCAATGGAAATACTCTTACAAACATAACTCAAACCCTATTTCTATTTCAGCAGATGACAAGATAAGCAAATAAAGAACTAATTGAACAAACTAGATAAGAAAATTCAAAACTAACAACTAATCATCGATCGAAACCTTGCCAAAGAAACCATTAACTAAATACTTTGTTTTAACTCTATTTTAAATTATATTTTAGCATATAGGAAATCCAACTATCATCTAATTAGACACAGGGGTTATTATCTAAGCTTGCAATATCTCTCATATCAATTAAAAAGACATGTTTTAATCACACTATCCTTCATAATAACCTGCAAAAGAAACTAAAGCAATTAAACTTATGAACAACAATTTACACAGTAAATAAACATAACAAAACTCATGTATAGGAAATAAAAGAAATGACGATTACACTATGTGAATTCACAAGCTAATTGACTAAATATTCACCCAGAACATTGGTGGGTGATCCGTCAGGATTTTTCGAAATGACTATGGTTGAGTTTAATTAGCATGCATTAATGACCATTGGGAAACTTAACGAAAGAGCGAGAAAAGAAAATGCATTATACAGCCATTAACATATTTCAGATCTGAAAAACAATGAAAATCAGAAAACCATAATGCACAAGTTTGATAACAGAGTTCGGCAACTTTGCCTACGTCTCCGGGCCTTTTCTCTGTGAGGGAGGCTTCTTGATTTCTTTTCAAAATATTATTAGTACATCTTTACAATTGCTGATTGGCTCCTACACTGATCTGGTCTTGTTTGCCATGATCTCTATAATCTTGCACAACTTACGGCACCTGAAACGGATATACTAAACTCTCAGAAATCGTCCGACAGCATCTCTACCTCAACAGCTTCTCTGCCTCAAACTGGCTTAGACCTGGCTTTGCCTCAGCATCTCTGCTCTCCAAAACCGTCCAAAATCTCTCCAAAGGCTCCAAACTCCGACCAAATGGCTTCAACATAGCCTTGGTTAAATAGTTGGGAAAGTTGGTTTCAATCTCCAACTTCCTCCCAAGAATTAGGCTCTAAAAAAAGCCCAATAACCCCCAATTACATTAAAAAGGAGTTAAATTACATTTAAAATAACTCAAGGTGGTTAAAAAAACCCACAAAAACTATATATTTAGTTACATAACCCATTTTAGAACTAAAAATCAGGCGCTAGCCCCTTAGTCCTGGGCGTGCACACCTCCAATCGGTCATATTGGCATTAATATGGCCAAGCGCTTAGCCCTAAGGGCTAGTGCTGGCCCCCCAAACCCGCATTGACACCGGTCACATGAATATAACCATGGTTAAAACATTATAAAACCCGTTTTTAAAACCAAACTTTGGCTCCCGCGCATAAACATTAACCGCGCACAAACTGTTTGGTAACCGCGCAACCGTCGGAACCGCCAACCAACTCCGCGCTCCGGGTTCCATCGGGTGGTCGTGTGGTGTATTGCGCCGAGGGCTGGGGCTAAGCCCCAGCCCTTTTTTTCCCGCGGCAAAACATTTGCACCAAACTTAAATAACAATTCGGCCATAATCCTAACAAGAACCACCTGCCGGCCATATGGTTAGCCCATTCCGTTAAAACATTCGCTCCCGGGAGGTCACGGGTTCGATCCCCGGCCGAGCCAAAAGAAATTTTACATAATAAACCAACGAGCCAATCAAACGGTGCCACGTGGCAGCCCTTGACTGGGCCACATGGCACCTTTACAACCAATCAATCTATGACATGTGTCATCTGATAATTGGCCCATGTGCCAGCCACGCGTCAGCTGTCGTACTGCCATGTCATCCTTGCCGTACGCCCAGTTAGCTTGCCACGTCAGAAGCCGTACGATCCAGTCATCCATGCCACGTCATCCTCCGTATGTCACGTCATTCGAGCCACGCAGGCTGCTGATGTCATCCCGTGCCACGTGTCACCCTTCCAGTGGTGACACATGTCACTTCGGGATTGGTCCAAGTATGCGCCGAAAATGCCAAATCAGACTGACACGTGTCGCCTCCTGGTGCTGCCACGTGTCCTGTATGAAAGTCGCCACGCGTCATCCCCTGGTGTTGCCACGTGTCCTGTACGGACCTACCACGTGTCTCATTTTGGTTACGCCACGTCAGCTGTACGGACATTCCACGTCAGATGTACGGACATGCCACGTGTCACTGTACGGACAGGTACAGTCAGCATCCCAAAATTTTGCCTGTTTGGCTCGGCGGACAGAATGCAATATCTTCTTCATACGGACTCCGTTTGACATAAAAATTATACCACCGGAATCAGGAAGACGAGACAGACGCAATGGTGTTGGTTTCTTCAGATTCTGATCACTTTCATTTTTGAGCATTTTTCATGCCCTGACAGTCTTCTGAATCCGATTTCGGATCAGTGGCCCCCCCAATAGGTCGTGGCTACTCCTCAACGATGAATCATGAGATCAAGCAACATGATTTCAACATTAAAATAAAAAACACAGGTTTAGAGAAAAATGTCTTGAAATGGAAAAAAAAAGATTAACTATACTTAGCTACTTGTCTGACCACTGTTGTGGTATATATAGAGTTTACAAGATTAGAGATCAACCACTGGAAGGGTCGACTTTCTCTAAAAACAATAAATTACAATTAATGTGTCTTAACCACTGATGGCTTCTAGAAACAAAGAGAGCCAATAAATGCCCATCATAACAACCCAATCGAGGTTGTCAAAAGCTCAATAGTTGGAGGCCACGAGCACAAGGAAAACCCATGTTGCTGATTTTCCCATCACTGGCTTCCGATATGATAACTACCAACTCGCCCACGCTTTTAGTGCAGGACAGAGTGTCGGACTGAGTGTCAGATGGAGTACCATACAGAGTGTCATATGGATTACTGGATGGAGTGCCAGATGCAAAAATGACCAACGATTTTTCCTTGTGACAAGCAGATAACAAATTAGTTTCCTGGAATCATTAAAATATGTTAAATTACACTTAAAACCATCATAAAACATCAATCATACGCACCTGGTATGAGCCATGACGATTTAATACAAAAATCCTTCAAAACTTCTTCAAAATAGGAAAAATACATATACAATATTGGTCAAAAAGGATCTAATCATCATCATTAAATTAACCATATCGCGGAACCAACACTATGAATATAGATTTTCTTTATAATTATCTTCATTTTCTTCATCAAATGGTTTTGTTTCCATGATTATGGAGAGATATTATTATTCATCATTGGTATATTCCATTTCTTTTTATTTGTCAAGTCCTCGTTTTGGCTTTCTCACAAATTGTGCTTCTTCTGTCTTTGATTCATAGTTGGAACAATCATTGTATATCTCTTCATAAAAATTATGTATCTTGTCCAAAATTTGTTTAGCTGATGTACACTTCATTACCTTGACATTATCAAAATCTGATAGGTCACTCAAGATAAAATCTATTACTTTTGCATTATGTTCACTTGAATCCTTCCCAACTTCATCTATATAACTTGTTGTGACTGATCCCTAGATACCAAACCCAAGGGCCATAAAACATGTCTTCATTCTTGTACTGTAATATACCAGATATAAAAAGTATGCAAAATAGGAATAAAATGCTAGAAATGGTTGAATAACAACAATATAACTAGAATAATCACCATAATAACACTGAAATGATATAAGAATAACAACATAAATAACACTTTGATTCTGAGAGCAATGTTCACAGGCCTCTTTGAGGGGGAAACCTCTAGTTGAGAAGAGCTCTATTACAATAATCTCCAAGCTAGGGTTCTCATACCCTCGACTCCTATTTATACTAAACATGTCTATCAAAAGAAGCATCTAGAGGAAGATCCTTCTAGAAGCAAAAGCTTCTATTAGGTCTTCTTACATTTGACTTATTCTATTTTATTGCAAGGCCTTATTAATATTGACCTTTATTACATTTGAATATATTGTTCTACCTATGTGTGGGTTAGGACCCTAACATGTCCTCCCCCTTAAAAACAACCTTGTCCTCAAGGATTGAGATGTGGAAATTGTTGCAGAATGGTAGCTGGTTCCCAAGTGGCATCTGTTGGAGTTGTATCTTTCCACTGGATTAACACTTCCTTGATGGTTCTCTGACATAGGCGATGCTCACGCCGGTCCAAAACTGCTTGTGGTTGTAGCCAAATGGACCCTTATTCGGATAACTCGGGAAGGTTGGTTTGAATTTGGCACTTAGTTCTGATCACCTTCTTTAAGCAGGAAACATGAAAAACATAATGTAGCTTCGAATGGCTGGGAAAAGATAACTGATAGGCCACCTGTCCAACACACTTGAGAACTGTATAAGGACCAGAAAATTTGGGTGCTAGCTTATGACAATGCTTGACCTTGAGGGAATTCTTCTTGTAAGGTTGCAGGTGAAGAAACACCTGATCCCCTTCTTCAAATTGACATTCAGAGCAACCTTGATCTGCTTGTTGCTTCATGTGATTTTGTGCCATGACCAAATTCTCTTTGAGGGTACGAAGAATAGCCTCTCGAATTGTAAGTGTTTGGTCAACCACCTGGACCTTCGAGACATTAGGTAAGTATGAGAGAACTGAAGGTGGATTTTGTTCATATACCGCTTCAAAAGGAGCCATGCATGTAGCTGTATGGTATGAAGTGTTGTACCACCATTCAGCTAGGGGTAACCATTGAGCTCACTGATTTTTCTTTTCCGAGGAAAAACACCTCAAATATGTTTCCAAACACTTGTTGACAAATTCTATTTGACCATCAATCTAGTCATGATGAGTTGTACTAAGATGAAATTGGGTGCCTTGTAGCTTAAACAGTTCTTGCCAAAAATTTCTTGTGAAAGTTGGGTCATGATCAGAAACAATAGAGTGTGGCATTCCATGGAGCTTGAAGACCTGATCCATGAAAATTTGAGCCACCGTGGATGCTGTAAACGGGTGTTGAAGAGCGCATAAATGAGCATACTTGGAAAGGCGATCAACAACCACCATGATGACTGATTTATTTCCTGATTTAGGTAAGCCAGTAATAAAATCCATAGAGATGTCCTTCCAAATAGTAGGTGGAATCAAGAGTGGTTGTAGTGTGCCTAGAGATTTTACTATTTCTCCCTTGTTGTGTTGGCACACATCACATTCGATGACAAAATTACAAATGTCATGTTTCATACCATCCCAGAAAAAGAACATTTGACCCTGTCATAGGTTTTGGTGAACCCTGAGTGCTCCGCTATCGATGTAGCACGAAGCTCAAAAATTATTGTGGATTTAAGCTTTGATTGTTTACTTAAATACAAACGGACTTTGTATCGAAGCTCATTATGGAGCCAAGAGTACCCTGGGGATGCTGGAGCATTGGACTGTGATTGTTGGATCAGCTGTGAACTTTTGGGATCTTGTAGCCATTCCTGGCGAACATCTTGGATCCAATCTAGTACAATGAAGGAAAGAGAAAAAAGGGATCCTTCATCTTCATATTTGTGGGAAAGTGCATCCACAACCACATTTTCTTTTCCTTTCTTGTAAATTATCTCATAATCATAGCCAAATAGCTTAGTTACCCATTTTTGTTTCTCCGGGAAGGAAATGTGTTGTTCCAAAAAATACTTGAGGCTTTGATGGTCTATCTTAATTTGGAATCATTGCCCCAATAGATAAGGGCGCCACAAATCAATGACATGTAGAATAGCCAACAATTCCTTTTCATAGATAGATTTTCCCAGATTTATTTTAGATAGTTTCTTACTGGTAAAGGCCAAAGGCCGACCCTCTTGCATAAGGACAACACCAATTCCTTTCCCTGAAGCATCACATTCCAAGACAAAGGTCTTTGTGAAATCAGGAAGGGCCAGGACCGGAGTGTTGCACATGGCCATCTTCAAGGGTTGAAAAGCTTGAGCAACAGCTGGAGTCCAAGTGAAAGAGTTCTTCTTTAGGAGAGAAGTGAGAGGTGCTACAATCTTTCCGTAATTCTTAAAAAACATGCGATAATAACCTGTTAAGCCCAGAAATCCATGCAATATTTTGAGAGTCTTTGGGTGAGGCCAGTCTTGCATAGCTTCAATATTTTTAGGATCCACCCTGATGATGTCCTTTCCAACCAGATGACCCAAGTACTCTACTTCTGAGGCACCAAAAGCACACTTATACTGTTTTAGGAAAATTTGGTGCCGAGAGAGTAAATGGAGAACTCAATCCACATGAGCAAGATGTTTAGTCTATAGCTTGCTATAGATGAGGATATAATCAAAGAAAACTAAGAAAAAATGATGGAGAAAAGGACGGAAGACCTGATTCATGAGGCTTTGGAAGGTGGCGGGGGCATTACACAAGCCAAAGGGCATGACCAAAAACTCATATTGGCCCTCATGAGTTCTAAAGGAAGTCTTGGGAATGTCTGCCTCTTTCATACGTATCTGGTGGTAGCCCGACCGAAGATCAATTTTAGTAAATAATTGGGCACCACTCAGTTCATCTAGAAGGTCATCAATGACAGGAATGGGAAATTTGTCTTTAATGGTAAGTTTTTTGAGGGCATAGAAGTCAGGACACATTCGCCAAGAAACTTCTTTCTTCAGGACCATGACCACAGGAGAAGACTAGGGGATCGTACTAGGGCGGATAACACCTGCATTAAAGAGATCCTGGACTATTTTCTCAATTTCATTTTTTTGGGAAAAGGGGTGACGATACAGACGGATATTGGGAGGAAGGCTTCCGAGTACAAGGGGAATGGAATGATCATGAACACCACGTGAAGGAGGGAGTCCCTGGGGAGTGGAAAATACCACTTGATGTTTAGAAAGGATGGCTTGGAGGTATTGCAGCACCGAGGGTGTTTCTGTTGCTTGGATGGCATGGAGTTGAGAAATAACACTAGAATGACCCTTTTTGAGCATCTTTTCCATGTGATGGGAACTAATGATCTCAGGTGAACCGACGGTGATGCCTTGGAACTTATGTTGGTGTCCCTCCTAGTCAAATTGCATGGTTAATTCCTTAAAATCCACAAGAATGGGACCCAAAGTCCTTAACTAGTATGCACCCAACACAATGTCACACCTGCCCATATCTATAGCAAACATATGAGATTTTAGGTGTTAGTCACCAATTTGGAGACACACATTTTCACAATGCCCTCCACATTTCATGGAGCCACCATTGGCAATCATGATTTGGAAATTATTGATGGCATGGATGTAGCAATGAGTTTCTTGGGCAATGCAACGATGAATAAAATTATGGGTGCTTCCACTATCAACCAGAATGATGACCTTATGATTCTTGATGTAACTGATTAGATTGAGGGTTTGGGGAGTGAAGAATCCAGTGAGAGCATTGAGGGAAATGACCGATTCTACTTCGCGAGGGTCCGAGGGAGGGGTTATGTCGAGGGTTTCAGGTGACTCAGACACAAGGGGAGTTTCAATATCCTCTTCCAAAATATCCTTGGAGATGGCCATAAACAACTTTTTTTCCTTACACTTGTGGCCCAGGAAATATTTATCATCACAATTATAACAAAGGCCTTTGAGTTGGCGTTCAACCATTTTATCCCTGGTCAATTTTTGGATATTTAGTGGAGTGGAGGGAGTATTCGGATTTATTAGTTTAGGGTGAGGGATAAAGGAGGGTTTTCAATTTTTTGAAGATACAACCTGTTGTGCTTCTTTAGCTCTTTTAGTAGCCTCCACCCAACTCTGAGGCCAAGCCATGAGGACATGGGCCCGAATCTCAACCTTGAGCCCACTGATAAAACATTCTCAGAAAAAGGCATCAGACATGCCCTCTGTCCGAAAATCTAGGCACTCAAAGGAAGCTATAAAGTCTTCCACTGTTCCTGATTGTTTCAACTTTGTCAAACAACCCAAATGGTTAGAGTCAGTGTCAAAGTATTCATAAAGCTCTGCCACAAATTGTGTCCAAAAAATATACCCTTGACGATAAGTTTTTCTCCATTGCCACCATTGCCAATGTTCTTGATCTAGATGGAGAACACCATACCAGAGTTTGGCCAAGTCATCTTTAATGTCATATAAAGAGAAATAATGTTCCATTTGGGTTACCCAACCAGTGGGGTCCGATCCATCAAATTTGGTCACATCCACCCGCGGAAGGTGTAGGTCACGTTGAAAGTGATGGTTCTGAAAGTTATGGGAATGAGAGGTGTTATCACCCCATAAATTATGGGAATCAGTTGATGACTCAGATATTATCTGTATCTGGTGAGTTTGTGGACAAATGATATTTCATTCTTCAAATAATTTGTAAAAGAAAAGAAAAAGAATAAAGAAAAAGAAAAAATAAAAAGGAAAAAGAAAAGAAAAGAAAAGAGGGCAAAAAGAATTGGAACAAAAAGCCCCATGCAATAATAGTAACTTTGTCATACCTTTCATGCATGACCAAGTTATTTTAAATTTTCAATGTTGATAGGTTAGTGAATACATCTGATCAGACCATCTAATCCTGGTCAGATATCCCCTAGGATATAATTAGTGAATAAATCTGACCAGACCATCTAATCCTGCTCAGATAGCCCCTAGGAAGAATAATATCTTAACCCAACAGTTTAATCTGGGTTAATTCCCTTGTGAAAGTAGGATAGGATGTAGATTAATTGCTTTGCTTGCCTTCCCCAAATAAAACCCACCTAAAGAAAATTCCATATCAACTCTCCGTTACCTAAGGATAGATGAAGTGATGTCCCCTTGGTGGTGTCTAAGACAAAATTAAAAAAAACCCATAAGAAAGAACTAATCCTAAGTTTTTCCTACACATGACCTTTTCCGCTCCCGACCTATGTTTCAGTCACCTTTCAATGGTCCAGATCACTCTTTAAAATCAATGGCTCATATAGCATTCCGGACCCCCCTTAGTGTTCTTCCTTTAACGGGGGGGTCCGAAATTAGTAATAACTTGGGTGCACATTTGGACGGCTCAAAAAAGAGCGCTCAAATCTACGGTTCACATCGAATTCCGGACCCCCCCCTCTGTTCTGCCTTTAATGGAGGGGGGGGGTCCGGAATGGGTATTAATAAACGTGCTAATATCTGTGGTCAGGAAACCAACGCGCAGATCAACGGATCAAAATGGATTTCGGACCCCCCCTGGTGTCCTACCTTTAAACAAGGGGGGGGGTCCGGAAAATATATTTCTTTCGGCGGGCCCCTGGTCATATGTGGCGTCGGTTTATTGGTTCTGAAGTTCCATCCTTCACATGCTCCCTGACATCCCATCGCCCTTGGATGTCATCTTCCACTGAGTCCACTTGCTCCACTTGCTCCCAGGGTCGGGTCACCTCCCATAACTTATGTCAGTCCATGTTGTCAGTGCCTTAACCCCCTTCACTCATGAACAACCTCCTTTGGCGATTTTAACCTCCAATCACCAACCTCCACGTCAGTTGTCCGTATACTTTGGTCATCGTCACCTACCATATCACCCCAAGTTTCCTGTTGTCCATTAATAACTGGATGATATGCCCGTTGTCATGCTGACTGTATCTCCCGCGCCAAACCGACCCCAATTTTGAATAAAACTACCGTTTTCCCTTTTTATTCGTTATTCATCCATTGTGGCCTACATGTTCGTCTATTTGCAAGCCGACAGGTTCAATTTCTCCATGCAGAAGATGGATGCCGACGGGAATCCCCAGCCTGTCACAGCATGGGCTTCTCTTCTGAGGCGTAATTCGGCCGAATACGACTTCAAAGCTTTTATCGATCAGTTTTACCATCCAGTGGTTAGCATGTTGAGTGGAAGGCCTGAGCCACGAATAAATGAAGAAGTCCAGAGAATTCTGCAGCTCTCGGACAATGCAAAGACTGGAGACTGGTACCTTTACCAGAATTATACCGAAATTAGAGTTTTTGGGTGTGAGTTGGCACCTTACAAGCTGGCGAGATATGTGCCGGTAAGAATTTTTGCATTAGAATATATTAGGCAAATTATGAATTCTGATGATATTCACTTTGTTTCACTAAAAAAGAAACAACAATTGAGGATTAAAGGGTAGATAGGTTCATTTATCTGCAATAGTAGAAGTGATGGCGATGAAGCTGACAGAATATTGAAGGAGATGAAATTCTTCAAGAGTTTCACCTGGCACTACGATCCATATGGGATCATCTCTGAAATTAGGGTGAACAACAAGAGCGTTCCTTATGTACATGAGCCCAAGCCATAGATTGAGAAATTTGCAAATCAGACAGAATGGGAGCCCGATACTTTGATTGACGAGGAACAACAAACTGAGGTGGAACAGCAGACACCCTCGACAAGTGCGCTACCCGCTACCACACCTCAGGTTAACAAAGAGAAGAGACCCCGACATAAGTCATCTCCTCCGGTAACAGAGGTGTCATCAGAGGAATTCCAAACACACTCCAAAAAGACAAAGACAGTTTCAGTGCCTGGCATAACAATAGAACAGGAAGTTGCTACCACCACAGTAACTACCACAACGATCAAGCCAGTCACTCTACCTTTTGGATCGAGTCAGCATAAGGGAATAACTATAGTATTAAAATCTACACATTCTCCCTTAGATACCCCGCCAAGCAAGACTGGGCCAAAGTTGGGCATTTTTGAAAAATATGACTTGATCAAGAAAAAGAACCAGACACTCACTAGCAGCACTTATGCCCAATTCAAGAAGCAGTCTTCCACAGCCACGCATAGACTTCTTCCGGCATGTGATACAGACAAGGGTAGGATGCATATGGCTTACCCCCAAGCACACGTGTCGGATCCCAAGGTCATATCAGATTACAAGAGGGCTACCGTTGAGTTCCAGGTCAAGGACGTGCATCCAACAGACCAGATGGATCTGCATAAGCAAACTGGGGAGATGGTTTTCCACACTTTGGCCCACGCTACAACATCTGCATCAAAATTTCGGGTAGCTTTGAGCAATGCCCAGACCCAACTGAAGCTGGAGAAAATATCATCTTTCGCGAAAGACAACAAAATCAAGACGTTGGAGGAGCTGGTCCTCAAGATCGGCTACGACCCTGCGAACGTCAAGGCTGCCGAAGAAATGATCAAAAAGAAAAATGTGGACATCGCATCCTTAAGGAAGCAGCTAAAGATCTCTTCAACAGAGGACCCACAGACAAAGGAGATAGCCGAAAAGGAAGGGGAAAAGGATGAGATGTTAAAATTACTCATGGAGCAAAATGCTCAGCTAAAGGAGATGGAGGCTGAGATGGAAAGACTGCTAAAAGAGAAAGAGAAGACAAAGACAATGGAATACATCCCATTAAGTGTTATCCCAATTGCAGGATTGAGCACAACAACAGTGACAGCTATTCCATCTACAACAACAGTGCAACTACCAGAAGGAACCACAGACTTGGCCAAGTCTATGGAAAGAATGAACCTGCAGGAGTCTGAAATCAGTAGGCTCAAGAAAGAAGTGGAGAACCTCCAGGAGCTAAAGGTTTCTTTCCAGACAAGTCTATCCAAAGAGAAACAGGTGAATGAGCAAATCAAGAAGGAGTTACAGCAGCTCCAGAAATAGACAATGGCCAGAAAGACTTTGGCAGAGGTGAAGGAGATTGTGTGGAATGATATTTCCAAGTCCATGAATGAAATCTGGCCAATGGTTCAAATCATGTTTGAACAAAATGAGTTTCTCGAGAGGAGCAAACAGGCTGTGGAGAAAATCAGAATTGAGTTGGGAGACATGCCAGCACAAGCAAATGAAATCATAAGGTTCCTGAATTCCAAGACTAGGGAGGAACTCGAAGAATTAAAGATTGAGGACAGGACAGAAACTATATTGGAGGTGAAACGGGTTCTAACCAAAAGAGGCCTCATGTTTCATCTTGAGGAAAAGATTCAAGTCATGGATCAAGGAGTGCAGAAGTTTTTCAATAAAATAGATGCTCTCCAGAGGAAGGGCTTACCTGGCCTGAAGGTCATCAATGATAAATTAATGACGCTCCCTGACTACAAGAAGAGGTTGACAGAAATATCTAAGGACAATTCAAAGTTTGCAGGGGTACAAGGGAGTATCACAGGTAGAGCCTTCATGGAGGCACTGCAGTTGGATATTAGTATCTAGCACGAAATTAAACACATATTCGCCATCAAGCCTACATTTGCTAAATATACAGACATGGATGAAGTGTATAGGAGATTTCTTAAAGTCACAGTGCCAGGTCATATCAGATGGGAGGAGCTGTGTGATCTACTAGATTAGCATATGATTTGACTCGATCCAGTCACCTGTCCAGTCAGAAGAGGATGCGAAGGCACCTCGCCAACAACCTACCCCAAAAACACCACTTGCAGTTGTAATGAGTCATCAAACAGTTTTTAATTAGTTAAAGTAGTTAGACTAAAAATAGAATCAGCACGTCCCGATCAGTTATGACGGGAACGTTTGTATTTTGAGATTATAAATACTTCACTTTTGGAAGTATTGGTTTTGTTGATTCGCACACCCTACTGCTGTCAAACTGTACTATTTTTGAAGAGATCTGCCATTAATAAAGAAGAGGCACTTTATAGGATTCTTGCATATGTTCATTGGTGATGTCAATATTCTATGTTGAATGTTTTCTTTCTTCGTAATCATTTTGTCTTTCTGGAACTAATCTTTATGAATAGTGTAATGTTGCAGGATTTATCTCTGATACCCTGTTTCCGATTCTAAAGATTTTAATGTTTATCTTCTAATATCTTCAATTAAGAAATTCTTAACTGCTTGTTAGTTGAAGTTATTTTCCTTATCTCTTGTTCTGTCCATCATTCTAATTACTAAATATCCAGTGAGTATATTATCTCGCCTTGTGAAGGATTTCTTTGGCGTTTTTGGTTGTTTCTTAAACATTAATCAAATACAGACCCGATAGCCCAATGGATGTGTGAACTGTCTCAACCAATTTATAAACGCTTTTTACAACAAAACCCACTTGTTCCTTTTACCTAGCCTAGTATCTAAAGTTAAGAAACAAAGCTAAATCATATAGAGAGATCCCTCTCTGAAGCTGGAAGGGCTAGATTCCAGTTTTAAAAGCGGTTGGACTAGGTTACCTTTGTAGATTTCTTCTTTTCAACCTCTAGGAAATTTACCAAGTGCTAACATAAATGGCGACTCCACTGGGGAGTAACTAAAACCAAATACATCACTTTCCTCTCCCCTAGAGAAAGTTTGACCCTGAGAAGAAAGTAATGATTAGAGGTTGATTAGCTCTGTACATATTATTTTCAGAATCTCCCTTTGAAACTTTTCCCACTCTCAATGTTCCTCTATGACTGTCCCTGCAGTAGTACAACCTAATATCGATCCCGGACTAGCGAATCAAATGCATATTGCGTCCAACCTTTTCGACATAATCCTCAAAACTGCCAATAACCGGGAAGAACTCAAACGTTCATGGGAAGCCATTGAATGAGACATAGCTACTCAGGAACAATTGGAAGCTAGACAACGTCAATGTAGAAATCGCCCCTAGTTTTTTTCACTAGGAAATAAAAATAAAAAATATATATATAAAAACCAAAAAAGAGTTATGGCTCCCAAGAAAGTTCACACTCGATCTCATCCTAACCCAAAACCCTCTACAACGATAGATAATCCCGAGCAGTTGTTAAGGTGAAAGACCTTAGCTACCAGTTCAACGAGTTATACTCTCCTTCACAAGTCTCCTTCTTTTTCAGGAGAACCAGATACCTTTCAAAACCTTGATATTGATCTTCTTCCTCCCCGAAACCTTGTTAGATCACGGTCTGAAAATTTTGTGTCTAAGCTCATCTTTGACCCAACTGCGTTGCAACCCCAAACCCTTGAAGTCTTGTCTCCTACGACTAAACTACAAATCACTATCTCAGCACCGCCTAGTCCCTCGCCATCCTCATCTTCCGCCGTTACCTCTCCAACCACCCAGGTCATCGTCCCACCTCCTCAACCCATCATGGCAGCTCGGTATGCCCCTTTGGTGTTGGCTACACCACTACATGCCATGCCCCAAGACTACCAGACCAGACTTCCACAGTTCGATGCAACCGGAACATTAAGTGCACAACAACATGTAGATAAAATGAACGACTACTTGGATTTACAAGAAGTTGACGAAGTCGACGTTCAAATGAGACTGTTCGCCCAGAGTCTGATAGGAGACGTCAAGAAATGGTTCAAAGATTTACCCGCCGCATCAATCCCTAACCTTGTCGCATTCCAAAGAAGCTTTCTGGACAGATGGGAGGTAAAGAAAAACCCCCTTCAAATACTGTCAGAGTACGAGAACATAAAAATAAATCAAGGTGAAACTGTTCAAGATTATTGCATCCGTTTTAACAACTTGTATAATGCAATCCCAACTGAAATCAAACCTCCCCCGGGTTTGGAATTGATTAAATTCCCTGATGGATTCGATGCTGACATGTCTTATCAATTAAGAGAAAGAAATACTGCCACCCTGGAAGACATGCAGAAAAGTGCCATTAGTGTGGAGGCTAATCTGTTGGCGAGACGGGCACGTCAAAGGACAGAAAGGAGAGTCACGATCAAAGAAGAACCTTCCACGTTGACCACAGATTCCAAGCTAGATTCTTTGTCCCGAACGATGGAATTTATGATGGAAATAATGAATTTATCCGAAAGAAACCTTCCAAGGGACAACGCACCTGCTCCCCAGATTCAGAACCCCAATTTCAGGAGAAACCCTCCTCAGATTAGACAGAGAGATCCTAGGGATCAAAGAGAACAGAGAGGCCCAGATCAACCGATTAGACCTCCTCTACAGGAAAACTATGTTGATGAAGGGGGGGAAGTAATTGAGGAATTGGAGGACACTCATATCAACCTCATGGGAATTCACGACAATGAGGCCATTTTCCTTACTCAAGAAGAGAAGGAACTATTTCTGCTAAATCAAACAAAGGTAAGTGAAGAAACCGAAGGAGCCGGACAACAAACCTTGGAGGATGCTATTATGGAGTTACATCGGCAGTACAACTTGCGGAGTAAGAAGACTGAAGGGAATTCCTCGAAAAAGATGACCCAAACACAGAAGGTAGCTGAGACTGAGAAAACCTTTGAGCCAACCACTGCTGGAAAATATTCTGAGAAGGGTAAAGCTAACGCTCCGGTGAAGAAAAACGTCACCATACTAAAAAGACCAGCACAGCTTGAATGTGCGTCCAGTTCTTATGAGCAAAAGAATATGGGGGATCAACCAGAAGCAGTGAGTCATAGCCGAACTCCTGCGCCTTTTAGTCTGGAGGCAGAATTGGCCAAAATCAAAATTTTTGTCCCACTTACAGAGTTGATGTGCAGAGGCGGTTATCGTTCACAGGTACTAAAATCATTAGCCATTGAACCTGACATAGGCACCAAGGCCTTGACTATAGGATCAATGACCCATTCAGACACTGTAAACCTTGCTGATGATCACCCCGATCTTCTTTTCGGACTTGAAGTGAATGGCCGAGACGACACCGGTGATGTAGCTCCCTTTTACATCAGTTTGAACATACATGATTTGATATTGCATAATGCTATGTTGGATTCAGGGGCCTCACATAACCTGATGCCTAAAGCAGTAATGGAAAAACTAGGATTGGAGGTCACCAGGCCTTACAAAGATCTACACTCTTTTGACTCCAGCAAAGTCAAATGTATCGGTTTGATTAAAGATTTGTGCATCTCCCTGGTTCAGATCCCTTCGAAGAGCATGGTGATGGATGTGGTGGTTGCAGATATCCCGCTAAAATATGGTATGTTGCTATCCCGGTCTTGGGGAGCTAAGTTGAAAGGAACACTACAGCTGGATATGTCTTATGCCACTATCCCAGTGTTTGGACAATAGAGGAGGTTATACAGAGAAACACTAATGAAATATATGGTCAGTAGTCAGGAGAAACCTCATAATTACCCCCTTTACTCTACCCATTCAGATTTAGATTCGTTCATATTGTACAATGATGGTAATAATGAAGAATAAGATACTCATCTGATAGAAGAGGTAGCTAGTCAAGATGAAGGTCCAGAAAGCGGGGAGGCAGCGAAGATGGAAAATGTAATCACGGAAGATTTTCCCGCTGATTTCTGGAGTATGGATTTCGATGGAGCTGTGAGTAAAGAAGGAGCAGGAGCTGGAGTCTGGTTGCATAATCATCAGAAAAAGTATTCAGAAAATCATTCCTATAAGTTAAATTTCCACTGCACTAACAACGTTGCCGAGTATGAAGCTTTGATGCTCGGTCTGAAGCTATTGAAAAAAGTTGGTGCTAAGCAGATAATGGTAAGGGGTGATTCTGAATTAATTATTAAACAAATTAAAGGTGAATATGCTGCTAAACATCCACGCCTTAGAGCCTACAGGAATGCTATTCTCTATGCGTTGAAGTGTTTTAACGAGGTTGACTTGCGGGTAATGCCGAGAGGACAGAATATTCTGGCCGATGGGTTAGCCACGTCAGCTGCGTCCTGCAAGATTCCTTTCCGCCAAACTCGCTCATACACGGTCGAAGTGAAATGCATACTGACAGTGCCCAATAATATCAGGTACTGGCAAGTGTTTGGAAATGACAATCAGATAGAGGACTTTCTGCAATGCAAGAACGATTTTGAATGTACAAACATAGACGTAGAAAATGAAAATGAGAATGTAAATAACTCTGAAATTGAAATAGATAGTGTTAATGCTGTAAATACGGTAGATACAGAAGATACAGTAGATTCATGAGAGTTAGGGGATGATGAAATAGATACTGATGTTTTACAACTAAAAATCAATGTTTTACCTAGAGGGCTTGTCCCTTTAGAAGATCTGTTTGACAGTGACGATGTAGCAAAGAAACCAAAAATAGAAGCTCATGGGAAAGAGGTAGAGGACTGCAATATAGGAATCGACGAGAAGCCTAGGATGATTAAACTGTCCAAATCTTTACCCCCAGAACAAAATCTTAAGTACATTGAACTATTCAAAGAATATTCAGACGTTTTTGCTTGGGGCTATGAAGATTTGAAAGCCTATGACACCAGCATTATACAACACAGGATTCCCATAAAGGAAGACCAGAAACCGTTTAGGCAGAAACTTAGGAGGATAAATCCCAGGTTGCTTCCCCTGATAGAA
>JZKD02S1673576.1:826092-836801 GCA_000966675.3 Picea glauca | reverse complement strand
TACCTTCTCCAGGGTTAAAAACCAAAGTATGAATTGCAAGCATATTAATAATATTCTTCTACCATAATTTCACGAGGGTTACTTTATAGAGTTTTCAAACATGTTGATTTCTTAACTTGCAAGCCTAGTTCTTTCTTGTGTCAACTTTCCGATCCTTTTTTACTCCACCATTTGACCACCCTATCAAATCTTATGGGTACTCTCCTTTATTAAGGGATATCGAGTTGTATTGGGGATATATAGAATATATCAATATAGAAATAAGAGAAGTGTGAAGCTGCTAAGATTTGGAAGAAAATCCTCACTTTACAACACACTTCAATGGACCAAACTTGTCAAAGTTTCATTGAAATCTGCATAGGAGACCTAGATAAAGCAAGTACAAACAAAACTTATCAAGAAAGTAAGAGATTCAGGAGACCTAGCTAAATAAATCACAAACAAACTTCGACTGAACGAAAACAATTCTTCAAACTTGTACTACAATAAGTTGCGCAGAATTCAAGTCTCATTTTGGGGATGTCGATATGTTTTCCACAATTGCAACAATGTTATATAAATCTTAGCAGTGTTAGGGACATAATTAGAAGCAACATCATATTTATTCTAGAGATACTTTCCCTTAATGATGCATTTCATATTTCAGGAATTTTAAGTAAGTTTGAGCAATAGTGATGTAGTCACTCATGCAGGGAGATCTGCACTCAATCAATGATTTAAAAACGAAAACGAACAACGCAAATTGCTACTAAAAAATAGACAGAATGATACTAAGAACTAGTGTAGCAAAACAATTCCTCAATTATCAACTACAATAAGCTGTACAAAATTCAGGTCCACAATTGCAACAGTTCCAGGGATGCAATTAGCAACAACAAAATATTTATTCTAGAGCTACTTGCCCTTAAGGATTGAGCGGAACCCACTATACCATTGGCATGTGGGTTATACTTTGGATTTTCCAAGTTGAGAGTAGATTATGCAAACCCCCACCACTCATGGGGTTCGCGTGAACTCTCGGTCTAGGATCGTTCACTTAAGGGATCTGAATTATCTCTTGAGATGTTTTTGAACCCTCGAAATACTCTACCACAAGACTTTTCTCTTTTCCCTGAATGCAAATTTACATGCACGAAGGTCTTATCACATCAGTGGAGAAATCAACGTGACCTCGGGCCAAAACCATGGGATAAGCTCTTTAACCAGCATGAACTCCAACACTTCGGAGCTCCGGGCTTTCAGATTTCTAACTACAACACAAAAAAATCATCCCGATCATTGAATTCACGAATAGTCGAACAAAGGTGGAGATCAACGTCTCACAATATGTGCCTTAATCTATTTTTCATGAAAATTTTGGGGCTCCAGGCTTCGAGAGTTTTCCTTGTGTAAATGTGCAACACCACTGAATGCATGAACTCTGAACTAGAAAATCAGACGACTGATGTTTGCCTTCAATCAACAGCCTAAGATTACTCTGGCCTCCTAATTTCAGATCTCTTCATGATACAGCAGTTCAAATCCTCTGAACGTCGAACTGATGAAGGGTTGGATCTAAAATCCATGTGTCCCTCTCAACAGACGGTCGATATCTACTACGACCTTAAGGAGTTCTCGAGACAAAACACTTTACGCCTCTATTCTCCTAGATTGTCGTATTCTCGAATCACTAGAAATCTGATAACATGTGGCATTGATTCCAACGAACAAGATCTACTCTGGGCTATGAAGCGTTGGTAGTTTTTCACACTCTTCCAACAACACTTCAGGTTCACTGGATAACCAGACTTCTGGATAATTGTTTATCTTCGGACACATGTCCCCTGTCTACCAATGGTCTATATTAACTTCATACTTCGGGACTTCGGGAAATTTTTCCCCTCTACAACACACACCCTAAAACTGTTGAATTCACAAAGTCTGAAGGACTTAAAGGGTTAACAACCACACACCTTCTCTAGATCTGACGGTTGTGAAAAAATTTGGCTTCTCTCGATTGGATCTCTTCCTCTCAACCTCCAAACAAAATGAAACCTTTCTCCAAGGACCTTCGCTCACTATTCTTCTTGAGCATTGTCAGTCTAAGTGATACGATCCTTGGTGTACACCTTGTGCTACTTCTCCCGAGCTTGAGACTTATAAAAAATCTCTTGCACACTCCTTGTGCTCTCTCTCCTTTAGACTCTCTCATCACTTCACTAAGTGTTGGCCCTGTGCACTTCTTTCATGGGTCTATCCTTCACGATTTTTATACTCAAACAAGTATATGTGCACTCCTTGTACTCCCTCTACGAAATTCACTATATCTCTCCTAAGTTATCGAGTCTGTAAACAAATATGCCTTCACACTCCTTGCATTTCCATGGTGCACTCCTTGCATGAGGATTTAATAAGAGAAACAATTGAAACTTGTAGAATATCAAAAGTACATTCATTCAACCATGAAATACACACACAGGAATATAAACACAGAAAATAGATAACATAACATTACCCAAAAAACTTAGAGATAAGAAAACTTAGACATATGAAGTAAATATCCTCTATTATATTCCTTCAGGAAAACATTTACAAGAGTTCCCTCAGCTCTCAACTTCTCTTTTTCTCCACAATAATCAAAATTATCTCAAAAACAAATACAATAATCTTCATCAACCTCTTTTGGGCATAGATTATATACATTTATACATGGAGGAGCTTCTTGAGCCTTCCTTCTGACTACTCTAGTGCTTTCACATCATAATTGAAGCATTATGCCACTAATCTTATTTCAAATAAATGATCATTTAAAATATAGGTATGAGTTGATGCTCCAACACTTCAAATCCTCCGAATGACGAACTGGCGAAGGGATGGATCTACAATCCACGTGTCCCTCTCAATACATGATCGAGATCTAATCCGACCTTTGGGCCTTCAGGAGTTCTCGAGCCAAAAAAATTTACGCCTCTGTTCTACCAAAATGTCAAAGTCCCAAATCACTAGCAATATGTTGACATGTGGCCCTGACGCCAATGGTCAAGATCTGCTCCAGGCTATAGAGCTTTGGGAGTTATGCACAGTCTTGCAACAACACTTCAGGTTCACTAGATAGCTCAACTTCTAGATAATTGTTTATCTTCAGATATGTGTCCCCCGTCTACCAACGGTCCATATTAAATTCAGACTCTATGACTTCGCAAAATTTGTCTCCTCCACAACACACACTCTAAAACTATCAAATTCACAAAGTCCAAAGGACTTAAAGGTTAACACCCACACACCTTTTCCAGATCTAACGGTTGTGAAAAACTCTAGCTTCTCCTAATTGGATCTCATCCTCTCAGCCTTAAAAAAAAATGAATCCTTTCTCGAAGGACCTTCACTCACTATTCTTCCTGATCTTTATTAATCTAAGTGATTCGAACCTTGGCACACACCTTGCGCTACTTCTCTCAAGCTTGAGACTTAGAAAAACTCTCCTGCACACTCCTTGCACTCACTCTCCTTGAGACTCTATCAACACTTCACTAAGTGTTGTCCATGTGCACTCCTTGCATGGGTCTATCCTTCAATATTTTTATAATCAATGAGTATATGTGCACTCCTTGCACTCACTCTACGAAATTCACTCTATCTCTCCTGATTTATCGAGTCTGTAAATGACTCCACCTTCGCACTACTTGTGTTGGCACTATTCACTCCTTGCATGAGGATTTCATAAGAGAAACAATTGAAACTTATAGAACATCAAAGCTTCATTCATTCAACCATGAAATACATACACAGGCATATAAACACAAAAAATAGATAACATAACATTACCCAAATAACTCAAAGATAAGAAAACTCATAAATGTGAATTAAATCTCCTCTATTATATTCCTTCAGGAAAATATTTACAAGAGCTCCCACATCTCTCAGCTTCTCTCTTTCTCCGCAGTAATCACATTGCTCTCAATAGTAAATACAATAATCTTCAACAGCCTCTTTTGGGCATAGATTACATACATTTATACATGGGGGGGATTCTCGAGCCTTCCTTCCAACTACTATATTGCTTTCACATCATAATTAAAGCATTCTACCACTAAGCTTATTACAAATAAATGAGCATTTATAATATAGATATGAGTCGATGATCCAAATCTATACAATCCTTTGGGAATTAAAGAAATCACAATCTCCTAGATTGTTTACAAGGGATCATGCCTCCAAATATTACGGGCATTTAATTATAATATTTTCAAAAAATTAAAGTGACACACTCTTAGAATCCAAAACCAATTTGAATGTGCACGCTAAATGTTGAGTTGTCCTCCACTTGGCCTCATTGAATGTTGATGGTGATGCTCCTGCATCATACTCCTCTGGTAAAAAAACATTCATAGAATCATGTCCATGAGCTCCCCCACTATCTTTCTATGTTTCAAGATATCAGTTTCAGTTATCCAACTGGCATCTTCTGCTGGATGATTATTACATATTATTTTGGTCACCTCCATAATCACCGATGATATGTGTATTTCTTACTTCATTGTTCCTTGAAATTTCTGAAGAAATAAGACTTTCTTCTAGAGAAATATAATCATCTCTCCTTTATTAAAACCTTATCAAAGAATGTTTCCACACCTTGCCTTATTTTAAGGGCACAGTGATTCTTGATCGTCACATGTTGCACCATAGTGGAATGGGATGTCGTCGCAAGCTACCTGTGTTTAGGTTGCAATGATGCTCAAACAAAGGAAAATGTGAAATTCTCGAAGGTTATAGAATGAAATCTCCAGAAGGATGAGGTGGCCTTCGATCGATTTGGATCTCACTCTCTTCTATGATTTAGTGGAATCATCTTAATATCTTCATCCATCCATATTCACTCTATATAAAGAGGGATATCTCATGGGAAAGGCTAGGCTATCTTATGCATGAACAATTCTGTTGAAGATTTTACTTGTGATATATTTTCTTTAGCTTTCCAAGTAAAGTTGTGAATACTCTTCATCAAAATCATTGGAGAAAAGGTGTATGTGCTAAAGAAAAGGACCATTGGAAGGGACCTTTCAGTATCAAAGCATAGGTTGTATTCTCCACTTTCATCAATATAATGCACTAATATATTTCTTCCCTATAAAAGTGTCTCCATTTTTATTGTATAACTCCTTGATCTTATGCATAGGTTTCATTGGAAAATATATCTTGTTTTTCTCTCTTTTTTGGTTTGTGTCTCTTAATAGGTTAAAAATCCCACAAATCCTAGGATAGAGAAAGGAAGACACTAGAAAGGATCAAATGACATTTAAACGGTATGTCATTTATCCCTCATTTGAACTAGCTTACATTACAATGAAATCTAAGGAGAAGCTTGTATTCTGCTATGTTTTTTTCTAATTTCTTGTTGAAATTAGGGAGATAATTTTGTGTCAGCACTTAATGATTTATCCGATAATAATGATCTTTCCACTTAACCAAATAATCATAATAAAATTTTCTCTTGGTATTTTTAGCAATCCTCAGATCCAAAATCTTATCTATTTGTGGCTTCTCTGTTATGGGAATTTATTACTTCCACTGAATCTCCTATCGATCATATGTCCCTTCTATATCATCCATACTTTAATGGTGTAAGTCTACTACATTGAATATTGGCAATATTTCAATGTCCTCTGGCAGTTCAATCTCATAAGCATTTGTAGAGAATTTTCTGAGGATCTTACAAGGTCTTATCTTCTTCATCTTCAACTTTCTATATTTCCCCTTCGAAAAAATTTCCTTCCTCAGGTGTGCTAAGACTTGATATCCAATTGCAAAATTCACCTCTCTTCTACTCTGGTCTACTATGTTCTTATATTTCTAGTTTCTATTATGTAATTGTCCTTTGATCTGATCATGCAACTTCTACATTTCTGCAACAAATTCCTCTGTTCTTTCACTTCAAAATTCATCTTATCCCAAATCTGTTAATTCTTAAATTCCTCTCGAATTCATATCATATAATATATGGAATGGAATCTTACCAGTACTCCTATTCAGTGAGTCATATATGCAAAATCTTCTTGGGGCATAATTTGATCCCACTAACTGTTATGTTCAGTGACCAAACTCCTTAACAGATTCCCTAATCTTTGATTCACTACCTCAGTCTGTTCGTTTGTATGAGGATGATATGATGAAATAAAATACAAACTTTTCCCTAGTTTCTTCCACAACGTCTTCCAAAAGTGTCCCACAAATTTAGTATCTCTGTCTTAAACTATACTCCTGGGAAACCCATACAATCTCACAATCTCCTTGAAAAAAAAATTTGTTATGTGAGTAGCATCACTATTTTTGTGACACGGTATCAAATGTGCCATCTTTGAAGATCTATCAACCACAAAAAATATTGAATCACTCTCTCTCTCAATTCTTGGAAATCCCAGAACAAAATCCATACTTATAGCATCCCACGGGTTGTCTAGAATAGGAAATGGTTGATACAATCCAATGCTATGTTTCTTTCCTTTAGGATACTAGCATATTATTCATTTTTCCACGAAATTAATCCCATCAAACCTCATTCCTAGCCAATAGTATGAAGAATTGAACTACACAAATGCTTTATCATGGCCAAAATGTCCAGCCAGTCCTCCACTATGTTTCTCCTTTATCAAATTGTCCCGTATTGAGCATTTCAGGATACACAACCAACTTCCCTTGAATTAAAACTCGTATTGGATTATATAGTCCACCCATTGATTTATGTCTCTTATCAAATGGTTCTCACATGCTTCATAAGGTTCCTTGAAATTTGGGTCTTCTTGATACATCTCCTCGAGATGTTCAAATCCAAAATTCTCCATTGGGAATTCCTGCAAGATCAATCATCTCTTTCTCAAAGAATCTGCAACTTTGTTAGTTCTTCCACTAATATGATTAATAAAAAAATTAAAATTCTACATGAATTCTACCCATTTGGCATGTCTCTGGTTCAATTTCTCTTGTCTGGTTATAAACTGCAAAGCTTGGTTGTCAATATACAAAACAAACTCCTCTGGGATAAGATAATGCCTCCACTTTTTCAAAGATTTAATTACAACATAAAATTCATTTTCATATGTTGAATACTTCCTCTTAACATCATTGAGCTTCTCACTGAAATAAGAAACAATATTATTATCTTGACTTAAAAATGTGCTAATGGATACTCCACTTGCATCACATTTGACCTGAAAACTCTTATTAAAATATGGAAGAACTTAAACGGGTTGTTCTATTATCTTTTCTTTCAACACTCTAAATACCTTCTCAGATTATTCTATCCAATTAAAAGATCCATGCTCCTTCTTTATGGTGTCCAGTATGGGTACACAAATATTGCTGAAATTCCTGATGAATTTCCTATAAAAACTTGCAAACCCATGAAAACTCCTTACTTCAAACATGCTTCTTGGAGGAGGCCATTCTCTTATTTCCCTCACCTTCTCTGAATCCATATTCAATTCATTTGAAAAGATTACGAACCCCAAATACACAAGTTTTGTTTTCATAAAAGAACATTTCTTTAAAGTCACCAACAACTTCTCATGTTGTAACCTTCTCAACACCATTTTCAAATGTCTTAAATGCTCCTTTTCAATCTTACTAAAAACTAGAATATCATATAAATAATAAATCACAAACTTAGCAATAAAAAATTTGAGTAATTCATTCATCAACCTCATAAACGTACTTGGTGTATTTGTTAATCTAAATGACATAACAAGCCACTCATACAATCCTTCATTTGTTTTGATTGTTGTTTTCCATTCATCTCCCTTTCTCATCCTTATCTAATGATAACCACTCTTCAAGTCTATTTTGGAAAAATAACTAGCGCAATTCAAGCAATCCATTAAATCATGCATTATGGGTAAAGGAAATCTATACATGATGGCTATCTTCTTGATGGCTCTAGAATCTATGAACATTATCCAACCTCCATCCTTCTTCAGACTCAACATAGTTGCTACTGCACACAGGCTCAAACTTTCCCTGATCAAACCTTTATCCAACAACTCTTGGACTTGCTCCTTGACCTCTTCATTCTATTGAGGGGTTAGTATATATGTTTCTTTGTTTGGAAAACTTTCTCCTAGAATAAGTTCAATATGGTGACTAATACTCCTGATGGGCGGTAAAGTATGAGGTAACTCATCCACCACAATGTTAACAAACTCATCCAATAAATCTTGAACTTTTACAGGAAAATAATTCATAGAAGTTCTTAGAAGGATGATTCTCAGCTTACCTACAACATCAAACTATGTTTTCTGGTCTTTCTTAACTTCTTTAAAAATTTCCTTACCACTGACGAGAAGTATACTAGGACTAGCTTCCTCTTTGAACCCTTTATCTTCTATTGGCAACAACATATGCTGACACCCATTTTTCTCAAGGGTATAAGTATTCTCCCCATCACCATGTATGAAATTCCTTTCATATTTCCATGAAATTACCAATAGAACATGACAAACATCCATAGGTATGACATCACATAAAACTTCATCTCTATAACCACCTAATTTAAAATCAACTTTACATTTCCAACTTACCATGACTTGATGTCCTTTCTGTAATCACGACACCTTGTACGGATTTAGGTGTGCATCCATATCCAAATTAATCTTTTCCACCATTTTTGTGGATACCAAGTTATCAATTCTCCCATTGTCTATGATCACCTTGCATACCCTATCTCAGGTCTTGCAAGCAATTCTGTACAAGTTGTTCCTCTGGACTGGTTCTTGTACCTCTTTCTCTGGATTTATGATATATTTCCTCATCATGAGTGATATTCCTTATTATGTTGCTTCTACCTTCATCTCTATCTCCACATTCTTCATCTTCACCTCATACATGTGATATTCTCCACCTCCTGCATTCTTCTTCTCAAGACATTCCCAAAACATGTGCCTTATTTTTCCACAAGCATAACACTTCACTTATCCTCCTCTACCTCTTCCTCTACCTATAAGAAGAAAATTTATTCCTCCATAGTGTCCTCCTCTAGAACTTCCTCCTTTGTCTATCTAACTGTTATATTTTCCATCTTCTCCTATGGGTTTCTAGAACTTCTCTCTTACAATTCCTCTTCCTTTGTTAGGACTCTTTCCTCTGTTCCTTTGACTCTGCTTCCTTGCCAATTTTTCTTCTGCCTTCAGGGATACCTAATAAGAATATTCCAAATTTGTCATTGTCATAATGATAATATCATCTTGGATTTTGTACCTCAATCCATTAATTTACCTTGCAACGTTTTCTTCATCATTCTCCCTTTGTCTCGCTCTTATGTTCAGCTTATAAAATTCTTCGGTATACTCTTTCACCGAGAAATTGTTTTGTCTCAGATTCTAAATATTCCTGAACATATTTAACTAATAATAATTGGGTATGAATTTATCCTTGATCTTAGCTACAATTCAATCCCAACTCTTGATTTTGGTCTTACCTTTCATCCTTCTGTGAGCTTGAAACTCGTCCCACCATAAAGTTGCATGTGTTGATACTGAGAGGGGGGTGAATCAATATCAAGTACAATTTAAAAAAAAATTCAAATTATACGTCAACTAGATTATATATTCAATTATATCCAATGAGAAATGAACAATAGTAGAAGAGTTACACTAATACACCACAATACACCATGCACAATATATGAGAAATAATCAATAGTTATTGTTTAAGGGAAGTAATGACTTCCAAGGGAAGCTACAACTTCCAAATATAAAGGGAGGGATAAACCTCCCAAAGGAAGATACAATCATCCAATATCAAGAGAGGGTTGACCTCTCCATCCTTTCCCCTTCCTTCCACCCAAGAATATATGAGAGATAATAAAACTTTACATTAAATTATCACCATCAACCAACCATCACATAGAACCTAATAATGCTTCCTGAGACTTCCTCAAATTCTGCAAGTATTCACTTCTTGGAATACTATGATTCTATAGATAATATTACTCAATGTATTCTTTGAAACTCCTCCAAGTTTCATTCCTTGAATCCTCCCCAAAAAGGAGTTATAGAGAAAATGACATACCTCTTCTTTGGGGTTTCTCTCCCTGAACATATAACATTTAATAACACTTTATTTTTATGGTCTCTTTATTCCTAGGATATTTTTCGTGGATCTAGGAGGTATATGTTACTTGGTATTCTTGTTGCATTTGCAACCAATATTCCTAAACATTCTTCTTTGATTTTTCATCTTTGTGAGTCAAATGTGAGAGTATATCCTTGATCACACATTTTACTAACACTAAGTAGATTATGCTTCAAGTCTTCAAAAATAGGACATTCTTTACTTTTACATTTTTTCTTCCAAGCTCTACTACAACTTTTCCAAGTATTTTGGTAGATGAGTCATATCCAAATGTTGTTGATTAAGGTTGGTTGTCATTAATGTCAACCCTTGAATAAATCCCCGTAGCACAAAGGTTTGGGTAATGGACCCAATATTGTTTTATGTAAATATGACTCATTATTTGTTTTTCATGGTTGATAAGAAGTAAATATGAATGAACTCCAAAGCGGTCCCCTTATGGTGAAAGCCCTCGTGGGAAGATGCTTTGTCGAGGAAGAGAACCCATGATTAATTGTGGAATAATGAGATGAAGGAAAGTGAATTTGTCAGGAAAAATATCCTATATGGATAGTTCTTTTCATGTCATTTCCGGTGGTATGTGGAATGTCACATAATTCCTCACGGTT
>JZKD02S1673576.1:805832-821052 GCA_000966675.3 Picea glauca | reverse complement strand
TATTATTTTTGGTAGTGATGATGACAGGTTAAGCCAGAAATTTGCAAAATACATGCAGAATGAATTTGAAATGTCGTTACTTGGAGAACTATCCTTCTTTCTGGGACTTTAGATATGTCAAAGCAACTAAGGAATTTTTATTTCTCAAACCAAGTATATCAGAGAAATGCTAAAGATGTTTGGAATGGAATATTGTTATCGAACTAATAGGTAGGTGCGGACACTAACAAATCTCCCTAGATCCACCTGGATCTAGAACAAAACAGGACAGGACATGACTCTTTCCCTAAGTTGCGATCATTCAATTAGCTAGTAAGGAGGAACACATGACATACCTTTATATTGCTTCCTTAAGTCTCTGTTGCTCCCATTTCACTCCGGTGCTCTCGTGAGGTCAAGACCAAGACAACAAAAACCAACCAGAGTGAAGATAACAAAATGTGTTCAATTGTCAACTTATGCATATGATCAAGGAATTACACAATAAAGTAAGAATGACTTTATGGGAAAAGGACATGCCATTGTATCATATTAATTGAAAGTAGAAGATACAACATGATCGTCTTGATGTCGCAAGATTCCTTTCAGTGACCCTTGGTTCCAACACACACACTTGCTCTGTACTTGCATGAAGAAGATCTGATTTCTCTTGATAGACAACCTAGAGTCTCCAAGATTCTATTCAAGCAGGGTTCTTCACACAATTCCTTCACCAATTCTTCAATTAATCTTTCTTAACCTTTTCCATGAGAATCCTTTCAATATATAGGAAAAGGAGAGATGGTTACATGGATGAGGATGATCCCATCAAATCTGTGAAGTCAGTAAAATGACAACCATACAAATGCCAACACATTTTCTAGAAGATTCCCTTCTAGAACCCTCGAGACCTCTTCTCTTTTCCAAGATTGAAAACATGTTCTCACCCTATGTATGGAGAAAATTGCGAGAATTTCACACCCTAGATGAAGGTGGCTTGCGAGAATAAGTCATTATCGCACCCTAGGCCATATGCAGCCTGCGAACTCACTTTGAAAATATGTTTTTGGAAGGAGACAAGATCCACTTTTCTCAGGAAAAATGTTCTTGTTGGGAGCCTAAGTACACCATTGTTAATACATCACCAAGATGACCAAAATCATGTGTAACAGAATGCCCCCCAAAGTATGAGGCCAGAATCAATGATAGCCACAATACTTTGTAAACTGTGTGTGTGTGTTAGAAACTAGGAGTGCACCTAATCGGAAACCTGCAAACAACCAAGCATTTGCAGAATATAATTCCAATTCTGAGGTGGGCATTCCCATACTCAGATCACATATGGATGACATCATGAACATATGTCATGGCCACCAATCATACACCGTGGATCCATGCCATCAAAATATCTCATAGCCACCAAGAATACACTGTGGATCTATGCAAGAAGATTCAAATTGAGACGACATAGCCACGAGACATACAAAGTGGATCTATGTGTCAGAAAATTATACATATCCCATCGCAGCTTGGATCAAAGAGATGAGACCCAGGGTCTTCGATCCTGTCACTTGAAAGTACGAATCTAACCATGTGATTACATGTGTCGAAGTCGAACATGGTAGAAACCACTTGATTACCGCTCATTGATGAAACCATTAACAAGTGCGAGAGAAATCACCATTAATGCTAATGACTCCCAAGGTACACTAGTACGATCCATTGAATGTGAATAAATGAGTTGAGGTTGAACATTCGATGGAATCTCTCGATCAGGGGTCAATTATGAAAACCCACTATCGAAAGTGAGGAAACCTGCCATTGAGGCATGCAAGTTCCAAGGTACCAAATAATTTCTAAGTCTTGTTTCCAGATAATGAGCTGGAGTCGATGGAACAAAACTCGTCACAGGAGGGCCTTGATGTATCCTCCATAAATTGCACGAAATGAGTAACAGATTTTGAAGGTGAAACAAAGTATGATGTAGGTTGAACTGGACACAGGGAAGGCTGACATGAAGAGAATGGACAACTGTAGATGGTGGACTCAATAGAGGTTTTATATGAACTTCTCTTGAACATATGAATGACATGACCAATGATTCGGAAGCACTGACTCAGAGACGACTCAAGATATGACCTTGTAGCAAGTCGAATGAGAGACAAATGGATTTCCCGAACCAACTTCAGATAATGAATAGGGGGGTGTCATGTTCAAGAGTGACACTTATTGCCAATAATATGAATACGAAAACACATCCTTTTCCTAAATTTTCCCCCACCATTTTTGGCGAGTACCTCTTTATTTTTACGCAAGCTTGAGGAGGATAACATATGCTTGTTGATGTAAACTCATCCTTCGGACGAGTCCCTCGGAGTATGTTTAACGAACCCTAGGAATGAGTGGTTCGGTCCCATTACGGGTCTTTCGATGTTTGTTTAACGAGTCCAAAGATAGAAAACTCGAAGGTTTTTCATGATTATAGAGTCTGGAAAAACACTCAAAAGAGAACTCTCTCAGTTCCTTTTTTGTAAGGTAGTTTGATGAGACCGAAAAATAGATAAATTATCGTCCAATAGACGCTTTCTTCAAATACTTTAATGAGCGTGAAAATAGCAAGATCGCTCGACAATCTTTTCATGTTTAGGGAGTCTGAAAAGAGATTAAAGAGGACTCCAGGGGGTTCCTTTTTCGTATAACCTTGCTAAGCCTAAAAAAGTGATAAAAGTGTGCTCGATTACGTTCTCATGTATTTTCGAGCGTGAGAACGAACAAAGACCAAGCTCGAGGTTTTTTCTAAAAACCATAAAAAACAATTTAAACATGCGATGAAAAAGAGAAAATATCTATATCCCTGTGTATGGACGTCGAAGTCATCATGTCTGCAAAAAGTCACACTCATAGGGATATTAGGCATTAGGTTTGATGAATAAAATAATTATAAAAACCAACAAAAATGGTAAAAAGTAAATATAAGTGGGTAAAAGTTCTTTTACCATAGTCATTGTAACTTTGCCAAGATTTTATCCCAAAACCCCTCTTTTGCCCTTGAATTTCAGTGCTCGATTGCGGAAGGTACGAACAACCATTTGGCGAACCTTTTTCGTCAGTGAGGTAAACTCCTTGTCTTCTATCTTTTCATGGTTCAATTTTTTGTTTTCATTGGCAAATTTCAAGTTTTTGAGCTTATTTTAGGGATAAAATTCGTGCTCAGGCGTTCTCGCAGGCTAGCCATACGGGACCTGTGAGAATGCATGATTCTCGCAAGTGGCCCCAAAAGCACCTATGATAACCTCGCACTGTGCTAAAGGGGAACCTGCGAGAACCACAAAATGAAATTTTTTTTTGGTTTTTGCTCAACGAAAAATGTGCCAAGGCTTGAAAAGAGTTGTTGACCTTCTTCTTATGATTCTTGTGCAGGCATTTGGCTATCACAATGGTTCTGGAATGGCGTGAAAGAGAGCATGAAGAATATGATGCTATTTTCAGGAATGACCCGGGCACCATTGCCTCTTTACGAGACTGTCGTCTCCTGAATTCTTTCGGATCCCGGGTATGAGGGCCCAAGTTAGGCTGTTGGAGTACCTTGTTCATATGTGGGACATGGACCAACAAGTATTCCATGTGGGGGTCCACACATTGTCCTTGGATATCAAGGACATTTATTTCCTAATAGGACTGTCATGGCATGGGTACCACGCTAGCTTGACCGATAGCCGAAGTGGTGGGCTACCTATGAGTGAGTATTGTCATCAGTCCTGTGTTCCAGAGGCGAAAAGAAGAAAATGAAAGGTGGCCATTTGGGGGGTTTAGGATTTGACCCTTCGCACTATATTTTTCACCATTGATCTTATGGCTGGGAGCACTACTCCACACATGGCTCTCCAGAGCTATTTTCAGTACACCATAGAGTGTATTGAGCCTCGGGTCTTTAACTGGTCAGACATAGTCCTTCGTAGCATGAAGAGGCAGTTGACTAAATGCAGGAAAGGCGACCTGAAGAAATTTGGGTACAGGTCACTGTTGGTGTCATTCTTTCTTGCGAGTGTTCCCTTGCTGAGGTTGCAGGTTGAGTGGGGTTTACCATCTCTAGAGGATCCGAGGATGTTGAGGTGGTGTAACCTCATGGCCCGACATGTAGCTGGACCAATCATCAAATACAATGATTCCTTCTTTGACTAGTTGGGGCCACAAATGTTGATGGTCGACGATTATGCCTATGTCGGGTTGGACTTCTAAGGGGATCCAGAATTGACCCTACCCAAGGATGCTCAGTGGGGAGATCTAGGTAAGAAGTACACATTTTTTCACTTTTTAAATGTTTTTGTGAGTTTTATCATATGCAAATGTTTTTATGTTTCTCCAAGGTCTAAATACAAAAATTCTTTTTTGATGACACAGATGTGGGGCCTTATCAACCTCTGGGTACTTATCCTATTCAACAATGAGGAGAGGTGGCTACAGTGCCACGATGGGATGCTAAAGATTATGAGGCAGTGGAAAAAAACTTAGAGGGTTTGACTGCTGACATTCCGGACATGCCTCTCGGAGAGGTCCCGTGGCGTTATCAACATCATACGGTAGGCGTGTCAGAGTCTATTGGCCGACTTCTTCGTAGGGTTGCCCGGCCAGTCGTGTGTTATCACGAGCGTCATCCATGATGTTACTTTGTAGAATCTATGAGCTTTAGATTTTGAAATTTTGGTTCTTGGACAGAAATTTTTTTGTAAAAAACTTTTTGATCATTATATACATATGTACGGCTTCTACCAGCTTATCTTGTGTTATGTGATGCATGTGATGTGATTGGTTTATAAATGGCCCAAATGTCTATCTAATACATAGTTAGCTAATGCACCAGTTAATGTATTTAGACATCTAGGAATATGTTGATACTCAATATAATCAAAATAACGTTCCAAGAGGTGAATTCGTAAATATACTTGCAATAAAGTAGGACTTCGAATAGCATAGACATTACTTAACTGTAGTACTACTCATTGGGAATCAAGTCGTACAATAAAATGACGGATACTGAATGAGATAAAATCAATCAATAATTCGATAACAGCGCTATACTCTGCAATATTGTTGGTCGCACGACCGAGGCACACACCTCGTAGAGTGATAAGTTCATTCATAGGGGTGTAACTTTCCCACGGAGTAGAAGCAAGGTTCTGGGTACTACGGCTAGCACCATTGGCGAAGCCAATGTGGGCTAGTGAAGACTCCGACATCTGGAAACCAAACACAATGTAACATAATGGCAGAGACCAGATAACAAAAAAAAAGCATACTACAGTAACACACAAGAAGTATGATACAATAAAATACAAGTACTCGTGCACAGGTGATCTTATGCATAGTACTTCTTTAAGTACAACCCATTTCTGGTTTCATTCAAAGAGATACCATCATAATCTACTAACTCATAAGCTCCTTTCTCCAAAACTCATCTAACGATATAAGGACCTCGCCACATGGCTTCGAATTTTCTAGCTCATATCATATCTCGATCGTGTTTGTAGAGGAGAACCAGATCTCCTTCGGAGAAAACATGAGGCTTGACATGTTTGTCGTATTGGGCCTTGACACATTTCTTCTGGGCTTCGATGACTAGGGCAGCGTCGCGTCGAGTTTCATCTAGTCGCATGAGATACAACAAACGTTCTTCCTTGGCATAAGTGTTTGGTAGGAGTTTGAAAACTAGTTTTAAGGAGGGTATCTCACATTCAATCGGGAGGATGACCTCTAGACCATAGACTAACCAGAAAGGTGTAAAACCAGTAGCAGACTTAACGAATGTCTGGTAAGCCTACATTGCTGAAAACAACATTGTGTGCCAACTTGTTTTGTGAATCCCTATCATTCGTCGAAGCATGGTTATGAGAATTTTGTTAATTGCTTCGACTTGGCCATTGGCTTGTGGGTAATAGGGCATTGAGTTTTCATGGCGAAGACCCAAATTTTCAGTGAGTTCAGACATCATGAAGTTTCTAAAGTGGCTACCGTGATCAGTGACGATAGCCTGAGGAACACCAAAATGAGTTATGATGTGATTGAAAATGAATAATGCTGCGATCTTTCCAGTATTGTCAAATGTCGCCATTGCCTCGACCTATTTCGTAAAATAATCTACGACTACAATAATGTATCCATGCCCCCCAGCCGAGTGGGGGTGACATGTCATGAAATCGATACCCCATTTCACAAAGGGACCAATGGAGACCATAGGGTGAAGAGGAGAAGGATGTGATCGTATCTTATGATTATAGGTATGGCAAGCGTGGCATTTTTGGACGGCGATTATGCAATCGTTAAATAAAGAAGGCCAAAAATACCCTGCTCATAAGATCTTCTGGGCAGTAGCATACCCGGACATATGACCACCACAGACTCCAGAATGGCAGTCATTTAAGGCTTTCTCGGCTTCGTCAAACATGAGGCAGCGTCGAAAAACTGAGTCAATCCCATGATGATAAAGAGTATCCCCGAGGGTAATATATTGATGGGCTTGGTAGCGTATTCGACATCGGTCAGTACTGGACAAATTGGGATGGAAAGTCTGGGTTTGGAGATATATGATGATATCACCGTACCAAAGATCATTGGAACTAATTAGGAAAAGGGATTCATCAGGTAATGAATCGGCTGCTACATTTTCCATTTCAGAGTAGGGAAAGTTGCATATCCACTCGTCAAATACTAAGGACTTCTTGGAATTAGCTCATTCGAATTCCAATTCAAACTCCTAGAGTATCACGATCCATTTGGAGTATTTTCCCCCTAGAAATTGACGTGTGAGAATGTGTTGCATAGGGTTGCAGTTAGAAATTACTGTAGTCTTGCGAGAGAGGATATAGTGTCAGAAACGTTGAACTACTTGGACGGCTGCCAAGGCCAGTTTTTCGACATGTAAATACTTGGTTTTGGTAGGCGTTAGACTTCGAATCAAGTAATAGATAACATGTTCGTCATGAGAATCATCCTCTTGGACAAGAACCATAGCGATGGTGTAATCCGAGGCTGCAAGGTAGAGGAAATAATCACGAATGTAATCGGGGGGGGAAGAGAAGTGGAGCACATGTTAGGGACAATTTCAAAGCTTCAAAGGATTTGTTTGCAATGGTGTCCCATACGAACTCAGACCCCTTTTTGAGTAGTCGCGTAAATCCAAGGGTTATCTCGGCATAGTTCGGGATGAAACAACGAAGAAAGTTTGCTTTCCCTTCAAACTTTGTAACTGGCGAAGTGTAGAAGGAGGAGGGAGATTGAGAATTTCCTCGACCTTTAAAGGATCTACCCTGATCCCTTGACATGGAACAATAAAGCCTAGAAGTCGGCCGGATTCTACGCAGAAAACGCATTTGTGAGGATTCTTGCATATATGGTAAAACCAATAGCGGAGGAAAATGGCTCAGAGGTGGATTGGATGATCGACCCGGCGCATGGAATGAGTGAGTAAGTCATCAATATATGGCTGCACGATGTCCTTGATATCATAGAAGGCATAAGACATAGCGTGCTGAAAAATTACGCCAGCGTTCTTTAGACCGAAAGGAAGCTTCCAATAGGTGAAAGTGCCCCAAGGACAAATAAAAGTGGTTTTGTGTTGATCCTCGAGAACAATATTGATTTGATTATATCTGGAGAAACCATCCATCAAAGAGAATATTTTGCTTCCGGCACAATCGTCGACAATCTGGTCGACAAAGGGGGTAGGAAAGTTGTCTTTAGGACAAGCTTTGTTAATATCCCTATAATCAACGCACACGTGGATTGTGCCTTGTTTCTTGTCGATCGAAACAAGATTGGAAACCCAGTCAGTGAGGGCCACCAGGTAAATAAAGTTGGCTTTGAGAAGTTTCTCGACTTCAAGATTGACAGTAGCCGCTTTACATGGGTGAACTAGACAAAGGAATTGTTGGACGGGTTTAGCATCTAGGTATGTCTTAATATCATGTATCACAATGTCGGGGTCAATACCCGACATTTCTTCATAGCTCAAAGCGAAGACGTCACAAAACTATTTGAAAAGTGACTTGTAGGTGACGCTTTCATCAGGGGAACACAAAGTTCCGATATGCACATTTTTGACAATTCCAGGTTTGATGGATATGTCAAGGGGAATAGTGGGTGAGATATTGCTTAAGTTCCCTTCAGAAAACACATTGTGTGTGGACTTGGGAATGGTTGAAATGATGACAACGGTTGACGGGGTCGATATCCGTTGGTAGCTCTCGATGGTGTGTTGTTCCAGGAAGAGGATGGAATGGTGATGTCCATCATTCCAGGGGGTGTCTTCCATGACATACATAATCATCTCGCCTGTGGGAAAAATGACGTGGAAATGATCTAGAGATAAATAACCAAGAGAGGGGGTAGAAGGGGTTTCTGATTGAATGGCCTGATAGGCAGATTCGACTGGACTCAAAGGCATTTTGTTTCTGTAACGAAGATGATCGTCGGGGTTGGGTACCATCCATGGGTCGTGAGACGCAGGGGTTCCATGAATCGAGGTGGAGATCATGTTGATTGAAGTGACAGACGGGTGTGGAACATCGGGTGGTGGAATGGGGAAGGTACCCATTAACAAAGAGTCTTTGAGAAGACCTACACCGATGTTCTCGTAACCCAGGGGGGGTTTGGCGATGAACGATATGTTTCCAGTATGCGTATCCGAGTTAAAGAAGGCTAATTGGTCGATGGTAATTATGTTTCCTTGATGTGGGAAATGTACAAAATGAAAAAGAGTTGACACAACTACGCGCATGGAATTAATCCAGCTACGACCGAGAAGAAGGTTGTAATCGAGAGGAGCGTCAAAGACTTCCACTTCAACTTGGGCCATTTTGCCTTCTAGAGTGATTGGAAATGAAGGAAGGACACCGTAAGGCTTAAAAATGGAGCCATTGAAGGCTTTGAGTGTATTATGGGATTCATTCAAAGAGGGAGAGTCGATGGCTTTCCAGCAGGTAACAAACATGACACACATCGAGGCACCCTCGTAGATTACATTTCTACAAATGTTTTTTTTGGAGACAATCACTTGTATTTGGAATGCGAGTTGAGGGGGTAACCTTGGAATATGATATTCCAAGTCAAAAATTATTAAGTTCGTATCCATCGGGTTGATTCCACCGATAGCTTTCAACAGTGCCTTCTCTTGTATGGGACAACTTTGAAGGACTTCGAGGGATGACATCGCAGATGATGCTTGGGCCATATCTTCAACAATGTTGTAGTTCTAGGCAGCACGAGCATGAGGATTGAAAGCCAATTTCTGAACGACGCCCTTTGGAGGAGGGAAAAGAACTGTGTCGAGGCTCAGTCGTTTGAGATAAGGAGAACCATTGGTAGGTGGAGTCGTGGGAGATGGTTGGACCAATGAAGGAGGTATAACATCAACCTTCTCTTTAGAGGGGGAATAATCTTTGGCTTGAGTGGTAAGTGTGATGTCACTTTTCTTTGAATCACCGGTACACATTAAGACATAAGATGTAGTGGAGGGGGATGGTTGGTCATGAATGACCAATTGGGCCTGTTGTTGAGAAGGAAAGGGTTGTGACAAAATGGTCGGAGTGGGTGGTTTTGGGGCCCCTTGAAGGAACTTAGTTACCTCAGTTCGTCATGGACAATACTTCATGTAGTGATCATCACCACAGATAAGACAAGGGTATCGGGGTTTGCGCTTATCCCTATCATCAACAGGTGGAGTTTTGGTTCTTTCTGCTTGCAAAGTATTTTTGCCCTCCTTATTCTTACCCTTTCCTTTTCTGGATTTGTTTTTACCAGCGGGGGTAGATTGAACAACATTGACCTCAGAAGTCTTGTCGGTGGGAGAGGTAGGAGACAGAGCATTTTGAACATTAGAAGAAGTGGGTTTTTGGTTGTTTCTTGAGGCAAAATGTGGTTGGGCATGTAAAGTGCCAATCACACCATCAGCTGCATGAGAAGCAGCGGGAGTAGTTGAAGTGGCGGAAGTGGAAGGACGAGGTGCATCAGGGAGTAAGTCGTAAAGAGTAACCGTTTGTGAGTAAACGAGGTTAAGGTATTGAGCAGGACCAATGGCCTATTCTTCCATGACAACTCCACCCATGGCGATGTCAAGACCAATTTCATTCACAAATGATTTTGTGAACCACTCTGCCAGTAGTTGATCGAGAATTTCGAGTTGTATGAGACGTCGTCTTCGTCGCCACTCATGAATGTGATCAACGATATGAGTGGCTTTGTTTTGTTTGAAAGAACTCAAAATATCTATCCATGTTTCATAACGGATCGGTAACTGGTAGTGGGTGAGGAAATCCATAGCGAGGGTGTTGAAGTCGGCGAAGAAACCTCGTGGTAATCCTATATACCACTTCGTGGTAGAACCCATGAGAATTCATTGAAAAAGGCATAAACGAATAGAGTCATCCATCAAGGAGTTGGATGAGCACTAGAGGTGAAAAGTGATGACCTGATTGTTCGGGTCCTCCTTTGCTTTGCCATCGAAATTAGGGATGTCAGACGGTAGCTTGGCTGGTATAACGGGCCATTGGGGAGAGTGACATATCGGATCGTTTAAAATCCTTGACAGATCCGAAAGGTCCAAAGTGGCTAAGAAGGGTAACTGTCTATTCACATGTGGGTATTGGTGGCTTTGGGGAGGGAGTCCCGTCGGCAAACCAGTGGGACCATAAGAAGTCTGCATATAATGCGAAGACCCAGGAAGATTTAGTGGTTGTTGTGGAGGAAAGTAGCTCATGGGATTGTATCCTTGAACAGGGACGTGAGGTTGAGCATTCGAGCCCCAAATAGGATTGGACATACCTGGATATGGTTGGCCTATACTAGGGGGTATAACAGATGTATCTGGAGGTTGTTTCCCCCTAGTTGATTGAGGATTATGTTGTATCAGATGGTTCCAATACTGGGCCAAGGATGGAGGTATGTTTTATCCATAGGGTGGGGTTGGTGGGGGTTGTGCTCCAATCAAAGGTTGTGTTCCAATTGGGATTTGTGTTTCAATAGGAATTTTCCCTACAAGGGGGGGTTGAGTCAAACCTCCTTGGTGAAATTGTCCACCAACAAGAATCTGGTAATTTGGTGTGAACGATAGAATGGTACCGCTAGGATCAGTGCTGCTGATAGAGGATGGAGAAGGTCCTCTGAAAGAGGGCAGGGAAAGTGTCAGAATGAAACTGGGAGGGGAGTGCCCAGAAGAAGATGGACCACCAGGAGTTCTGTATGTGATTTGCGTAGGAACGGGAATAGAGGCATTCAATGCATGGTATCCGGGTGGGAGATTCGGGGTGACTCTGGGCGAAAATGATGTCCCAACAGGGTCTTGGATGGCCGCAGTTATCTTGGTGTGAAGACTCGTAGTATCTGTGTAATGGACCATTTGTAAAAGGAGAGTCAAGATGTGGTCAGTTCACGGAGCTTCTGTACCATGAAAATAATAAGCAGTAGTAAAAGGTACTGCGTCTGGGTCAGAGGTTTCGGGGAATGCAGGTGAGATGGTGATATCATAGCCTGCTCGTGAACCAAAGAGATCTCGTCTAAACATGCCAGTAGTCCAAAAAGGATCTTGTCCCTCAGGTCCTAGAAAAGGTCCAATCGGTGATCTAGAAGACAAAACAACTAAGTCTCTGGAAGAATTCACTCGCATAATATGTCTCTCAGAATCAGGGTGAAGTCGAAAGTCCTCTCAGGAATTGGTAATTCGAAACCGTTCTAGAGAGTCATTTTTTTCCACTTCTAAAGTGGTGACGTCTTGGACTTCACTCTTTTGAGGAGAGCCCTCTGGTGAGCTGGTAGGAAAGGGTTGAGAACCTTCCAGATTTTCTGGGGGTAAACCCTGCATTCTACGTGAACGACGTGGAGGGTCTATTGTGAACGAGTTAAAAACTTACGAAGACAATTCTATGGTCAACTTGGGTAAACAAACAACATGTGCTAGTAAAAACTCTAGAAAACAACATCAAGTAAACAAGAACTTCTAGTTCCAAAGTTACTAGTTGGTGATGAAATCCAACGTCGCAACAATGAGACAAGAAGGGGCTGGGCTCAGGTGGAAAAGTTACATTGACGACCTACTTAACGGACTTACACCCTGGTGCAAGCTCCCACACATAATCATGGGTATACCCTCCAAGGATCCCGAGTGAGTTTGGCCAACGTCGATTCCAGGTACTGTGAAGACTTGCCCCTTCACAGTCACCTTGTGTAAGACCCTAAGAAGATATGCCACTAAGGTTACCACTAACAACAATAAAGCCTGGGGGGACAATCGACAGTCTGATCCACATGTAAGGGCAGGGTATCTAGCCCAAAATCAACTTGAGAGGCTTCCACTCATCATTGTGGGTATACCTTCAAGTCACCCCCGTAATACGTGCAATCTCTACACCGATATCAACAAAGCAGGGTGAGTAACTCTGTCAATATCAATGCGACGTCAGGTTTGACCCTTGTGTGAGAAGGGATTCCCAGGACAAAATTTTGCAAATGGATTTTGACACTCCTTAACACAAGATGCTATTATGTGTTTTGTTCTTTGGAGAGTGTATCTCTCTGCCTATTCCAAAGCTCTAGCCTAGCTAATTGTTGGTGTAATAGAGTCCTAGAAAAGAGTTACTAGTTAAATTTTAAAATTGTGCAATATTATTAAAGGCTGTTGTTACTCAAAGGAAACAAAGATGAAACTGATGTTGTGTGAGACTCTGACCCAACAATGCATTGATAGGAATGAAAATATATCAATTCTTGTTCAATGAATCCTATTTACAAGAGGGAAAGAGAAGTTTTCTGGAACAATCTTGAACTACGATATCCAATCTTCTTTGAAATGCAATACCAACAAATCACGAACAATGCTAATTCTCTATTTGTTCTATTTCAATAATTGATTTCCAAAATTTTCAAGATAAAAATGCTTTTAAAAAGAAAAGAAAAAATTTACTTTTCAAAAAGAACCACACGATGGTGGTGGAACTAAGGAAAACCAATAACTAATGACAAGCAACATACAAAACCCAAACCAATCTTTCAATGAAGACAAAAATGACAAGTAGACAAGGCTGGTCTTTTCAAATGCATAAGGACAATGATTTTCCAAGTAATGAGCAATTGAAAAAGACAATAAGTCCCAACTTTGAAACCGATCATCGGATCCCAGCCAAGCAAGCACTCAAATTCCAAGATTAGAGATTATATCCTTGCTAAGAAAAGGTCAAGAGATGACAGTTGAGAAAAAGAATGAACAAGAAGAGTCTTTGATTTCTGAAGACTGATCATTCACAAAATCCAAAGTCAAGAAACAATCAATCAGTAGCCCAAGAAGTTCTCTTCAGACACATACAAATCTGGGTATCTGGGCATACAAAAAACTTGAATCTCAAAATTTTGCAAAATGGGTTCGCATGCAAGTAGTAGTGTACAGTGAGAGAATGGAGAATTCTTGCAGGCTGGTCACAAGCAAAGTGCTAGAGGTTCGCATTGGACTACAAAGTAGGGTGCGAACTCTAGTGATTCTCGCAGGCAAGAGAAGGGATCAGTGCGAGAATGACTGAAACTAGGAAAAATTAAAAAAAAAGATGAAGTTTTTGAAGGGACTTCTGGACCCAGAGAGTTTGTCAGGGTCCCCTGAAGACTCAAAGATTGATAGAGATGAAAAAATGTAAGGCAAGAGAAAATGGCCAAGGAAGAACACCAAAATCCACCAAAAAAATGGGTTGCATCCCCAGTGGAGTCGCCAATTTTGTTATCGAACTAATCAGTAGGTACAGACACTAGCAGATCTCCCTAGATCCACCTGGATCTAGAACAAAAAAGGACAGGACATGACTCTTTCCCTAAGTTGCGATCATTGAATTAGCTAGTAAGGAGGAACAAGTGACATACCTTTATATCGTTTCCTTAAGTCTCTGTTGCTCCCATTTCACTCCGGTGATCTTGTGAGGTCAAGACCAAGACAACACAAACGAACCAGAGTGAAGATAGCAAAATGTGTTCAATTGTCAACTTATGCATATGATCAAGGAATTACACAATAAAGTAAGAATGACATTATGGGAAAAGGACATGTTGCTGTATCATATTAATTGAAAGTAGAAGATACAACCTGATCGCCTTGATGTCGCAAGATTCCTTTTAGTGACCCTTGGTTCCAACACACACACTTGCTCTGTACTTGCATGAAGAAGATCTGATTCCTCTTGATAGACCAACTAGAGTCTCCAAGCTTCTATTCAAGCAGGGTTCTTCACACAATTCCTTCACCAATTCTTCAATTAATCTTGCTTAACCTTTTCCATGAGAATCCTTTCAATATATAGGAGAAGGAGAGATGGTTACATGGATGAGGATGATCCCATCAAATCTATGAAGTCAGTAGAATGACAACCATACAAATGCCAACTCTGTTTCTAGAAGATTCCCTTCTAGAACCCTTGAGACCTCTTCTCTTTTCCAAGCTTGAAAACAGGTTCGCACCCTATGTATGGAGCAAACTGTGAGAATTTTGCACCCTATATGAAGGTGGCCTATGAGAATGAGTCATTCTTGCACCCTAGGCCATATGCAACCTGCAAACTGACTTTGAAAATATGTTTTTGGAAGGAGATAAGATCCACTTTTCTCAGGAAAAAGGTTCTTGTTGGGAGCCTGAGTACACCATTGTTAATACATCACCAAGATGACCAAAATCATGTGTAACAAAGATTGAAAACTAGTTATTACTCCCATGCAAACCAGTTGTAAGTTGAGAAAAGATGATGATTCAAAGTCTACAGATCAGAGGCAATATAGGTCAATGATTGGCAACCTACTATATGTGACAACAACTAGACCAAATGTAATGCAGGCAGTTGGACAGGTGGCACGATTTCAAGAAGCACCAAAGAAATCACATGTATTAGCAGTAAAGAGGATCTTTAGATATCTCAAAGGAACATAAGAGTTTGGATTATGGTATCCAAAAGGAAAAGATATATCACTTATCACCTACATAGATGCAGATTGGGCAGGTTGTATTGATGATCGACGAAGCACCAGTGGAGCAACGTTCTACTTAGGTGAGTGTTTGGTATCATAACTAAGCAAGAAACATTCATCGATATCTCTATATATAGCTGAGGTAGAGTATATTGCAGCAACAACATATTGTACACAGGTTCTTTGGATGAAACAAACTTTGACAGATATACAGGTTGAGTATGATGAGCCCATTCCAATATATTGTGATAATACAAGT
>JZKD02S1673576.1:748771-761525 GCA_000966675.3 Picea glauca | reverse complement strand
GTGTTGTATCTTCATTTTCATTTTCCTTCATGTCCAAATAACTTCATCAATCTTCTGGTCCAAAACCCATGACTAGGGTTGACATCAATGACAACAACCAATCTTCCAACAGTGAAGGTATGTTTTCTTGGACCTCACTCTGTTGAGGAGAGCCCTCCGATGGATTAGGAAGAAAAGGTTGGGAAACTTCTGGATATTCCAGAGGTAGTCTTTGCATCCTACGTGAACGACGTGGAGGGTCAATGTTGGTTGAACCAAATATTTTATGAAAACAATCTATGGCCAACTATGAAAACAAGCAACACTCGCTAGTAGAATCTAGGAATCAAACCAAGAAAACAAAACCCTCTTATTCTAAAGTCACTAGTTGGTGATGAAATACAACGTCACGAAGTCAAAACAAGAAGGGGGTAGGAAAAAGAAGGTGGAAAATTTATGTTGATGACCTTCTTAACGAACTTACACCTTGGTGCAAGCTCCCACACATAATCGTGGGTATACGCTCCAAGGAGCCCGAGTGAGTCTGACCAACGTCAATTCCAGGTATCGTGAAGACTTTCCCCTCCACAGTCACCTCATGTAATACCCTAAGAAGATAGGGAACTAAGGCTACCAATAACAACAGATATTCCCAGGGAGATAGTCGACGGTCCGATCCACGTACAAAGGTAGGGTATCTAGCCCGAAATCAACTTGAGAGGCTTTCGCTCATCATTGTGGGTATAAATTCAAGCAAACCCCATAACACGCGTAATATCTACATTGGTATCAACAAAGCAGGGTGAGTAACTCTTCCAATCTCAATGCGACCTCAGGTTTGACCCTTGTGTGAGAAGGGCTTCCCAGGACAAAATGTTGCCAATGGATTTGAACACTCCCTATCACAAGATTCTATTGTATGTTTTGTTCTTTGGAGAGTGTGTCTCACAACATATTCCAAATCTCTAGCCTAGCTAATGTTTGTGTAAAAGATCCCTAGAAAATAAAAGTTACTAATTGAGTTTTAGATTTCGCAATGTTTTTTAAAGGTTGTTGTTACTCAAGAGCAAGATGGGAATGAAACCAATGTTGTGTAAGACCTTGACCCAATAATATGCAAATAGAAATGAATGATGGAAATTTTCTTTCAATGAACACTATCTACAATAGGGAGAGGGTATTTATGGAATGATTTAGGCTACGAAATATACTTTCATTTTCTTAAATGAACACAATTGCAAAAAACCATAAACAATGAAGTTTCTCAATGTTCTCTTCTTTCGAATGCAATAAAATTTCCTATGTATGATTACTCAAAAGAATAAGTGACTTCAAATTCTTCCTTTCTAATACCACACCAGGGGCATGACAAGGAAAGGACGAGTAATCCAAGAAAATCTATACACTCAACAAGCACCCAGATCAAATTGTCAATGAAGATAAAAGGAAAAAAAAAATCACAAGAAAGTGTTTCTTCAAATGCAAATGAAAAAATGACTTCCTAATCATCAAACAATCCAGAAAATGCAATTAATCCAAAACTTCAAATCCAATCAAAATACTTTTAATCGAACAAGCACTTAGATACAAACTCAGAGATTATACCCTTGTTGATAAAAAAAAAACTAAAACTAACAAAAGACTAAAAGAGAGGTGTTTGATTTCCGAAACCAATCAACAACAAGTTAAACATTCAGAAAGAAGTCAAGGGATGGAATTGAAAGTCCCTCCCAACTGAATAGAGAAAAACTAGGCATCAACAGAGGCTAAGACCCAACTCAAAACATTTCACAGGTGTCGTCGCAACCTAATAGCATATCACAGTGTGGAAATCAAGAGTTTATGCAGTCCAGAAACAGATAGGGTGCAGAAAATTACCACTAAAGCAAACAACTAGGGAGCAGAAATTTAAGGTTTCCACAGGTTATGTATAGGGTACAGTGTGGAAGTGTCTATAAATCAAGAAATTTTGAGAAGAGGGTAAAGGATCTAAGTGAAATTTTAAATCCAAAGAGCCTGAACAGATCTCCCACAGACTCAAAGACTTATTTCAAGTAAAAATAACAGGTTAAAATAAAATGGCAATAAAAAACCACAAACAAGTCGTATCCTCAGTGGAGTCACCAAATTTGTTATTGGATAAATCGGTGAATGCGGACATAAACTAATCTCCATAGATCCACCTGGATCTAGAACAAAACAAGACAGGATATGACGCTTTCCCTAAGTTTCTATTGTTGAATATACTACAAAAGAAGGAATAGATGACATACTTTTAGATATCACTTCCTTATATCTTTGTTGTTCCTGCTTCGCTTCGGTGCTCTTGTGAGATCAGATATGCAATGACACAAATAAACCAAAGTGAAAGAAACAATTGTAGATTCAATGAAAACCTAAACATGTTCTCAAGGAGTCATGTAATAAAATGCTAATGATTTTATAGGAAAGAAACATGTCACCGTATCATATTAAGTAAAAGTGGAAGATACAACCAAATTTCCTTGATGTCTCAAGTTCCCTTTCGGTGGTCCTTTGTTCCAACACACACATACACTTGCTCTGAATTTGTATGAATATGGTCCACAAAAGCTTGATGGACAAATGGAGGCCACAAGCATCAATTGTAATAGGATCCTTCACACCGTCTTCAGCCTATTCTTTCAACAATTCTTTTCTCAATCTTGCTTAACCTTTTCCATGAGAAACCTATCATTATATAGGAGAAGGTGAAGTGGTTAAAAGGATGAGGATGATCCCACCAAATCAGAGAAGCCAGTAGGATCGCAACCATAAGGATTCCACCTCACATTCTAGAAGATTCTCCTTCTATAAACTTCGTGAACTTCTTCCTTTCCTTAGCTTCAAATGTCACAACACCCTTCCTATATAGCAGCCTACGAAAACCCTGCGAGCCAAGCATAGAGCAACCTGCGGAAATCAAGGATTTCCGCACTGTGTACCACTATCAGCCTACAGTGTCATTCTAAAAAATTTCCTTGTAGGGGAAGAACTCAGTCACTTTCCTCATGTAAAATATTTTTTTGATAGCCTGAACACATGCTTGCAGAGTCATCATCAGTGTGACCAAAATAATGTGTAACATACATCAACCAAAATCCCTCATCAATTTCATCATCCAAATATGATTTGTAACACTGTAATAGACCTGGTGTATATGATCACATACCTTCAAACCTTCCTTAACTTTAACAACAAGAGACTATCATTTTCATCAAACTTTTCTTTAGTCTCACATGACTAGTTTTGGATTAGTCAACAACCCTAACTTGAAATAATCATAACTATGTACCTGTAATGAATAAAGATATGAAAATGATACACAATTTTCTTCAGTTTTTTTAATGCAATTCCTCTAGGTGTCACTACTTGGAATCTCTCAGAAAATAATTTATAGCAAAAATGGCATACCTTGTTGAATTTTGGCTTATTCTAGAGAGCGACCTTGTAGAGCATGCCCTGCATGGAATATTTGTTGAATTGATATGAAAACATTACAAAGAATACTAGAGAATGTATTATAAATGAAACATTTTGTCTTACTGAATGTGGATCTGTTATGAATAAGTTATGACATTTTTACCCGAAACACCTGTTTTAGAATAGTTTCAGGACTAGCCACAAACCCTATTTTCCATGGAGTGTAACTCCAAAAATAAAACAACCCAAAAGAAGAATTTTTTTCCAAAAATACTTGGATATGTTTCCAAAATTTCATAGAAATTTTACGGTACAATTCATTATAGAAAACAAGTTATTGCGAAAATGGTGAGATGACCTGTAAATAACATACCTTAGAAAGCATCATCAAAAGAATTTATCCTCCCTTGAATTCTAGCCTTATTTTCTTCACCTTCCCTCTGAAATTAGGCTTATATATAATTTGGTTACCTCAGACACCTATAGATATTCAATATTCTCAAGTTTGATCTAAAATGAGAGAGTCTTGCCTCTTATTTATACTCTCCAAGTAGCTTCCTTAAAAACATCTTCTAGGTCACTTTTCCCACTTTCCTTAGTTTAGGGTTAACCCAATTCTAATTTCTCCATTAAATTTATTATTGAAATAATTTATTTTGTATTCAATTTTAATTATAGAACAATCATCACATCACTTTATTATTTACCTTCTAAAATATCTTAAACCACTTTGACTACTTTGACCTTTTGGGGCTTGTAGATGACATATGAGGGTCCTCCAACTTTGTAAGGCCATAACTCTCAAACCATTTGGAGTTATGTGACATTACACATACCAACATATATGGAATGACATGTAATATCCATATAGAATAGTATTACCTAAAAATATATCAAAAATCTTACCATTATCCATCAAACAAACTTGGGTCCATTACCCAAACCTGGGTTCTCCAACTTCTCATGGCCATAACTCTCTAACCGTGAGGAGTTATGTGACGTTCCACATACCACCAGAAATGGCATGAAAATAACTATCAATCTAGGATAGTTTCAATGACAAATTCACCGAACTTCATCTAATTATTCCACAAATAAGCATGGGTTCTCTAACCATACTTTTAGGATAACTCAATTCGCAAAACATCTTCCCATGATGGATTTCACCATAAGAGGGCCACTTTGGATTTCATCCATTTGTACTTGTTATCAACCATGACAAGACAATAATGATTCATATTTACATCAAACAAAATTGGTTCCATTACCCAAACCGTTTTGCTACAGGGCTTTCTTCAAGGGTTGACATCAATGACAACCAACCTTAATCAACATCCTTGGAATCCAAAAAAAATTTGAATGCGCGGGTTGGATGCTGATATGTCCTCCACTTGGACTCATTGAATGTTGATGGTGATGATCCTACATCATTAGACCTCGATGCCCTCGGCATAATCTCATCGCACATGCATGATTGAGATTAAATGAGCCTTAACTACTGCACCTAAAATATCCCTTTTTCTTATGAAAACACTCTTGAAGTCACAACATCCTTAGAATTATATGGGAGTAGAGATTTTAGGAACCATTCAAGGAGAAACTATGGTGGAACCATAGCCTTAATCAATATTTTCCTTCTCCTCCATTCCTGAATGTGATCAGAAATGCACATGGCATTATCTTGCTCAAAATTGGCCAACAACTCTGTCCCGACATCATACTAGACATGGAGTTGGAAATGGTTTAAGAAAACCATGGCTAAATCACCAAAATTCGAGAACGTCCCCCTCTCAATTTCAATGTACCACTTGGAAGTTACTCTAGTAAGAGTGCATTGGAACAAATTCAATCGAATTAAATCGTCATTGAGTGAGTTGGATGAACACCACAAGTGGAATGTTGTTATGTGGTCTTGTGGATCGTTGCCACTTTTCACTTTAAATTTGGGTATGTCTCAAGGTAATTTGGTTGGGAATGTAGGCCAGTTAGGTTCATGAAAAATGGGGCCATTCATCAACTTGGATAAGTATGGAAAATGCAGTGTTTCCAAGAATAGTAGTCAAGGTTGTGTCATTGACTGATTGACAAACTAAAAAGAAGGTCATGGATTGTAACTAATACCAAGTTTCGAGAAATCATTTATGGTTGAACCAAATCTTGGAATCAATCCTTTCCGAACCTATTTAAATGAAGTAACTCCTCCACCCATCTGATTCCAAAAATAAAAATTGACGTTTCCCCCAACGGACCCCCTAGGCTAGGAACAAATATTGGCATGGGAATATATTGACCGAGAAATGGGTTTCCCCCTTGTGCATCCCTTGAAAGGTATTCCTATGGGCTTAGAGAGGGGTACTCCCCAACGACGCCCATAGAAAGTAAAAATGTCCTTTCCAGGGGACAAATTGACATAGGAAGGAGTTTCCTCCTGTCGAAAATGTGGATGAGGTGAAAGGGATGTTCCCAAACCCACCATAGAGTTTGAAATAGAATGACGTAGATGAAATACTCATGGATTTAGATCCAATACCCATATAGGCACCCCATCCCCATGCAGGGTTAGGGTCAGAAGATTGGAAAGGTTCTCTTCTCATGAATAGGGATGGTGGAAGAATATGAACTCTATCCCAACAAATGGATTGGTGAGGAGATAAGGTACTTCCTACACTAACATTCAAATACAGGGACACTAGCTGGGAAATAAAAAATGAATTAAGCGTTTCCATCGATGACATTTCATATGAAAAATCATTTGTTGTTGATGAAAACAATGGAGCTGCACTCAAAATTCGAGTGGCACAGATGACCAACGAGGTAGTCCTGTTATTTGATGCAAGGATCGTGGATTGAATCACACCCATCATTTGGTTCAGCATACTAGGAGGAAATATCCCCTCAATGACTTTTTCCAAGGTGCGAGTTGCAAGGGCTCCCAACCCTGACACTGAGAGAGTGTCATCCATGATAGTGGCTGAGTGGGGAGGGATAATATCAACAAATTTTGATCTGGGAGGTGGGACTTTTTAAACTGGCGATGGAAAAGTATTGGATAATGGAGGATTAAAGTGAGGATTATACTCTTCACCTCCATGATCCTCAATGATTACCTCCTCTGGTTCTAAATAATTAACTTCTAGAGGGTCAATGTCAATGATCCCAGTTTGACTGGTCGATATGAAAGATTCAGAACAATCAAGTTGACGCCTTCATGGGGACGAGGGAGAATTATTTATAACTTCTTCCTTAGGTGGAATTCCTTGAATTCTCCTCGATCTCTGGGTTTATTTATTGGCCACTTTGAGTGATTAGCACTTGGTGTCAATATACGCTTTTTCCTAAAGTCTAAACTATGTTCACCAATCACAACACTAAAAATACCTAGAATAGAAGAAAGAAAAAAAAAACTTCCTTGAGATTCCGACTCAAGTGGATTAGGTATTGGGACTGAAATAACAAAAAAGTGGGCTCAATCCCTTCCTGATGGAGACACGGGTTGATTAATTCCCATGAACCAATGAACTAAGGTATGAGAAGAAGTTATCCTAACCTCCATAGATCATCCTTATCCGATGGAAGTACCCATGATTTGTGGGGATCCCTCTAGTAGTACCGAAGTGTGTGATACAAAATCTGTCCCATATACTATGGAAAACCCTCATAGTCACCTTGTGATGTACCTAGGAGAAGAAAATATGGTACCAGATCACAATCGATGCCCGAGGGGTACATTCGATATTCATGATTGAACGTGTGGGTAGGGTAGAAAATTCCAAATCCTCTAAAGCACCGCCTCTCATGGAGGTATGTGCATAATCAAAACCCTCAATACATGATCTCTCCACTACACTCGGTCCAACTTTAGAGGGGAGTATCCTCAGATATTCCTTACTTGACCTTGTGTTTAACTCCTATGTTAGAGGAGTTTCTAGACTAACCTATATGAAAACAATATTATTCACTCCCTATCTCAGAAACCTATGTTGGTTTAGTGGTCATAGAGAAATTTACTCTCCAACCTGCACCAAAGCCCTATCCTAAACTTGTTTGTTCACCCTAAAAAAATGAATGTTTCTAATAGATTTTAGTTACGCAATCATTTCAATGTGATATTATTTAATTGAAAAGGGTGCATATGCAACTTTGGTGATTTCCCGATTGACTCCAAAATTAAAGAAAAATAAGAACACAATGTAGTTTCTTCAAATGAAAAATGGATGCAACTACACTTATAAAAAAAAATCTTTTTCTTTTCATTGAAATAAAAACATTTCAAATGCAATATTTAAGACACCTTGAAATGAAAACTACAAATTTCCTTTCAAAAACCAAATGCAAACAAGAATGAAAAACTTGCACACTGGATTCTTTTATTTTTCCAATGAAAGGCTGCCACTATCAAAGTACTATGCAAACATAACTACTTAAATGCTAAATAGCTAACTCTTTTCTTGTAATGATCAAAGACAAGGGTTCAAGAAAGGAGATTCAAGAAAACAAGAATATTTTGTTCTTTTTAGTTTACAAAAGAAAACAAGAACAGAGAAATGCAATTTTTCTCTTTGAAACAAGGAAAATAAGGTATAGAGACAGAAAGCACTCAGATAAGATGCCACTGAAAAATCAGTGAAACTAGTCATTCAACAAAACAAGGTTTTCCTCCCAATCAACCTAACAAACATTATACTAAATACTCCAAACAATATATTCTCTTTTTCTATATGAAAAACTTTCAGATTAAATCCAACAAGGGATTAAGGAAAACCCATGTAACTGACCAAACCAAGAACTAAACCTAGAAAAAAATAAAAAAAATTCAAATAGTCAACTTTAATACAGGTCTGCAACTCTATGCAGTGCAATTCACGAATATCTGTAGGTTGTAGAAGAGAAACACACATATGTATGCAGGATGTAGAATAACAACACTCAGATGGATAGGCAAGTTTTGAAAATTAAAATTCCACTCCAGGAAAGAGGGCTTCAGGACTTGAGAACAATTCTTGAGAGGCTAAAAAATATGTGAAAAAACTAATAAAATATGAAAAAAACAACAAGGAAATAAACAAGCAAGGGACATTAAAAAAACCGACCCAAATAGGGAGAATCCCTAGTATGGTTGCCAATACTGATTAATGGATTTTCCTCCTATGACTTTGGGTCAAGTCATAGAAAATCAAGACCAGACTAAGAAGATGGATATATTCCCTCACAAACAAATATGGAAAACTGAAAGAATAACTACTTTTTCTATGAGAGAGTAGGGAAATAAATGAGGAGAAAATGTGCACCTTGAGTCTCTCATTTGATGTTGATACTTGCTCCAACTTTTCGAAGAGCTCTTGATCCTTTACTGGAACCAGCCTACAAGATAGAAACAAGACAAGTGATGCTATGAAGTAGTTATGTAATCAAACAATGTAGATATCATCTATCATACTCAAAGAAAATATGACAAGCAAAGACATACAATATTGCAATGAATATAAGATAGGAGGGAATGATAAATCTTCTATTAACACCAAATATGAAGGTTAGTTACAACATGATTCGATTTTGGCACTGCTTCAGAGCCAACTTCCTAGGTTCCTCCATGAATCCTTAAAGCATCAACTTAGCCACAATACTCTTCCTTAGATATCCCAAATAGGGATAAGGAGACACCGAATGACTATATAAAAAGGAAAGAGTTACTAGAAAAGGAGTTTTTGTATTGAGGGATGTTGCTCAAAGTATAATAGGAATATGGAATCTTGCTAGATCTTGACAACATTAACATGACTCACTTATGGAACTTCTTCGAAACCAACTGTCTGATTTCCTCCATGAATACTTCAAGCATAAACTCAGACACAATACTCTTCCTTGGATATCCAAAATAGAGATAAGGAGACACCCAATGACTACATAAAAAGGAAAGAGGTATTGTAAAAGGAATTTCCAAATTGAGGGGTGTTGCTCAGAGGATAATATGAATACGGAATCTTTCTATATCTCGACATCATAACCTTGCACCAAAAGACTTGTCCTCATTATATCCCTCAATGGTTATTTTATATCTTCCCTAAGGGGTTTGGGGAGTTGCAATCCATTTTGTACCAGCATGGGGACATTAGGAAACAATCCCAACAAAAAAAACCACCCAAAAAGTCAAGATTATTTAATTTTTTATGATTGTTTAGGGAATCCGCAGTTTGAAAACTGGAAATTCACATATGTGCATGTTTTTCATCAAAGGATGCCATGAATATATTAAAAATACATGTTTCTTAGATAATTTTGATGAGGCAAGTTGGGAAAATGTCTAGCAAGCCAAGGGAAAGGGTTAGGCCATCACACAAATGCATAGGTGTGACAATTTGTTCTATAACAATGGGGCCAAGATGAGAGGCCCAACTAAGCCCCCTATCTTAGAGATCTAACCTCCTTAACCCTTCACATAGGTAGAATAATATAGTTTCCATGTAATAAATGTCAACATTAGTTTAAAATGCCTATTTAATAAATGTTAACAAGTCAATGTAAGAAGACCTAATAGAAGCTTCTACTTCTATAAAGATATTCTACTAGAAGGTTCTTTAGAAGATAGAATTAGTATAAATAAGAGTATGAGGCATGGTAAGTCTTTTTATTGAGAATTATTGTAACAAATCTCTTCTTTGCTAGAGGATGCCCAGTCGAAGAGGCAAGTGAACATTTCTTTCTTAAATAAAGGTATAATTTTTGGTATTTCTCTTCTCAATATTTTGTTGTTCCATTAATATTTGTTGAATCTTCTTGTTTTTGCATATTATATTACATTTCATACCTTACAAGTGGTATCAAAGATCTTTCCTTGGAAGGAATTGTAGGTTAAATATTTTCAGGGTAGAGACGTATTCCAACATCTTAAAACTAGAGTGAATTTTCATTCATCGCATAAATCTATGCTTGGGAAAGCATACAAGAAGGAAATAGAAGAGACTTTTAAGATCACATTGTTGGACACCCTTGTAACCCTTGTTGGTACCCCCTTGAAGTGGTATCACATCATAAAAAACCTATATACAGAATGCCCTAGGTATCCAGAAACCCTCCATAGATCAACCAATCGACTGCCTGACTGTTATAGTGCCACTAAGAAAAAAAATCGAGAATATACTCTCTAGTACTTGGGTAATCAGGTACTATGGATAAGGGTACAATATATCCTCCTTAGTTGGTGCCCTAAGATATTGGGTCGAGTACTACTATTTGACCTCGCATGTATATCAGAGAGTTATAGCACAGGGTAAACCCTTCTCTATAGAAATCCTAAACACCCTAACCCTTGGAACGAAAAAAGAACAAAAAAGGAACATACAAGACCTATTTTTGTGCAACCTTACCTCCTACATTTGGGTTGCAAAAATACTACAAATTTCTTCTTCATAAGAATTTGGACATTTTGCCACTGTAGTATTATTCAGATCAGAGTATAACTCCATAGTAGTAAAAAACATATAAAAAAATAGTAGTCCTATCGACACCTTATTCGAGACCTATCCCATTGGATTCCTCTCCTCACCTTGATTACGGTGGTACCTCTCATTTTTAATCTTTTTTTCCAGTGGACCCGACCCCCTTTTTGCTTCCCTTATTTGCGACATGTCCCATTGTATTCCCCTTTTCATCTTGATCATAATGGAACCTATGACTTATAAGTCCTTTTTTGTGGTCCCACCCACACATTTTCCATTATAGGAACCCCTCATATCCAAATGTACAAAACTTGCAACCAAGGCCTTTAAGCTACCATCAATCAGAACAAGGAGTCCCTCCAACACATGAATTTTTATCTTTCTTCCACCAATTCCTTCTTGGAAAAATTATAGGACCAAGTCCAACAATAATTTGATGCCATGGATGCCAAATTCATGGGAGAATTTGACACCCTCAAGTATGTTTCCAACCAGTTGTTTAATCACCCCCAGGGCCCTTCCTCCTTAGAAAAAACATCTAACTTAGATGGTTCTGACTCCTACTATTATATTATATTTCAATCCAAATCCTTTCATTGTGAACCTTGTTTTCCCAAAGCTGAGGTTAATAAATTGGATGGCTCCAACCCCACGGGTTGGGTCACTCAAATGGAGCATTATTTCTCTTTGCATGGCATTAATGACGATTTGGCCAAAATTCGTTATGGTGTTCTCTATCTGGATCCTGAACACTATAAATGGTGGCAATGACATCAAAATGTATGCTAGGGGTATGTTGCATGGACCTAGTTTGTTACAAATCTCTATGAATTCTTTGGCATTGACACCCACTATTAAGGTCTTTTGACCAAATTGAAATAGTCAGGCACAATGGAATACTTTATAACCCTCTTTGAGCATGTGTCCTTCAAAATGGATGACATTACAAATGCATTCTTCCAGGAATGATTTATCAATGGCCTAAAGGATGAAATGTGAGCCCAGGTCCACATGTCTTGTCCTCATACTTGGTTGGAAGATACTAAATGTGCTAAAGAAGAACAACAAGTTTTTTTTTCCCAGAACAAAAAACCCTCTTTTCTTCCTCTCCATAGACCCAAAAATCCTGCCCCTCCTTCCACTCCCCTCAAGGTCTATAAATTAAATTGGGAAGAAATGGTTGAATGCCAAATCAAGGGTCTTTTCTATAATTGTGATGAAAAACAATTTCATGGGCACAAGCATAAGGACCACAATATTTGTTTTTCCATTTTAGAGGATGTTGTTGAAGAGGAAGTTGCAATTATTATTGTTGAAGAGATACCCCCTCTCGATGTTACTACTCCGCTTGCTGACCCACTAGAAGTTGAACCACTCATTTCATTGCATGACCTCATTGGCTTCTCTACTCCCCAAACCCTCAATATCATTTCCTATATTAAGCATAGGAAAGTCATCATCCATGTTGACAGTGGAATCACCCAAAATTTTATTCATCGTCACATTTCCAAGGAAATCAATTGCTCTATTCATGCTCTCAAAAATTCTCAACATCATGATAGCCAATGGTGGACTGTGGTTCCATGAAATGTGGTGGGCATTGTGAAAATGTACATCTTCAAATTGGGAATAACCACCTGAAATATCATATGTTTTCCATCGACATGGGTGGTTGTAACATTGTGATAGGCGTTGAATGGTTACACACTCTGGGACCCATTCTCATGGATTTTAAGGAATTAACCATGCAATTCCAATAGAAGGGAAAATAGTATCAATTCCAAGGAATCATAGCAGGTTACCCTAAGATCATCAGTTCCCATAGAATGGAAAATCTTCTCAAAAAAGGTCATTCAAGCATTATTTCCCAACTCCATTCCATTCAAGTAGTTGAGACA
>JZKD02S1673576.1:704294-727738 GCA_000966675.3 Picea glauca | reverse complement strand
CACTCCATCTTATGACACATATCTATGTAGATCCACATTTAATGGATTCAGTTCAGATAGGATGCCCTATACTTTGTAGCTATTTTAAGATTATGGTGGGAAATTGATCTATTAGTGTGATCGTCTATCATTGCAGCTTTGCAAGTGTTCGTTAAGAAGCTTGTTTAGAAAGATACCCTAGATTTTGAGAGTTTATTATAACAAATAAATGAATAATTCAAATGCATTATTTTATGAGGAACATTCCATCCTTTTTGGAAGTAAGTTAAGTGTAGGAGAAAGAGCTCACCTTGGAGAGAACACTTGTTTGCCCTTGACCAAGATTTTGGAGTTTCTTGGTCATGTTGACCTATTTTGGGACTTCGACATCCTGTTGAAGGAGGAGCGCAAGACAAAGCGGAGATCACAGTATCTCGGCCCACTTTTGGATCCTTTTTGGGTTTTTGGGAATATGTAACGGGAATGGGATGTCGGCCCATGGGTTTACCCATGTTTAGGCCTATTTTGTATGTATAATAGAAGGATAGGAAATGTAAGAAGTAGTGAAATAGTATATCTATGTGATGTAGGCTAAGTGCCAAGAGTTGGATCTGTGTGATCAGGGATTTGTGCATTATGTGTAAGAATCACAGAGCTGAGTGCAAGTCCCTGTGCGAGACTGTACAAGGCCATGTGCTATAATGCAAGGAAGCAGGATCTAGCAAGCTACAAAGATCTTCTATCCTGTGCAGAGTAAGGGTTTTGAAGGCTTTGTGCTTGTAACTGATTGATTGAAGACAATAAAGAAGAAGATTTGGTGGACGTAGCCCCAGGGTGGGGGTGAACCATGTAAACACTGTGTTATGTGCTTTGTGCTTTGTCTTGATGTGTTCAAATGTTATTTGCTAAGTGCTTTGATATGTTTAGATAGTTATACTTCTTCTCTATGCTTATGATATGTGAGAATATTAGATCTGATCAAGATATTCATGTTTAGTGCTTGATATGCTCATTCTAATCCATTTATATGCTAAGTGCTTAAATACTGTATATTAGTGTGAATGTTGTGAAGCTTTGTTTTATCAGTGAAGTGGATAGTGATTTCATATCGAGGGAATGACGGTGCTAAGATATGTATAAGTGTTATAATCATAGATTTGTGTCCCAACTAAGGTTGCAGACACCTGAGTCTTGCAACCACCCCTACCTCTACCTCGGGTGAGACTTCATCTACTTCGCAGGTGTTGCCGAAAGGGTTGATAGTTAGGGCTTTGTTGGTACGATGTTGTAGCGTTGAACCCTGGGTATGCCCCTGTGCCAACAAATGGTTTTGTTGCTGGGACCTAAAACTGTGATTGTTGGGAACTGAGGAAGAAGAAGCTTGGTGCAAAAAGTTGACCTGAAATATTTGTGCAAAGATCTGTGCCCTAGTGAGCAGTGTTCTACTTGATATATATAGCTCTGTGCTGAAGAAAAGAGGTCGGATTTGAAAGAAAGAAGCTCGATCTAAAGAAAAGAGGTTGGATCTGAAGAAAAGAAGCAGGATTTGAATGCTTTGTGCTCTAAGAAAGGTAAAAGTGAGGACGTCTAATTAAAAGAGGTAAGATCTGCAAGCTCTGTGCTATGATAAAGGTAAGAATAATTAAAAGTTTTAGATCTGGAATCTTTGTGCTCTGTAGAAGTAATATAATAGGAAATTTTTGTTTCTATAGTATGGATCTAGGTATGTTTAATAGAGTTTGTTCTAGTTTAAAAACTAGGGAATTAATAGATGAAAGAAGGTTTGATATGAGTAGATCTGATAAGAATAGTGCAAGATATGTTATACCTATGCATAGAAAGAATGTTTGGACTAACGAATGGATGCAGGATCCCAGGAAAAATTTATTGCATTTTAGCTCCTATGATCCTAGTGCGCAGTACAAAAGAGGTTAGGGATCATATAAAAGAAAGAGACGATTAACCCTCTGTTGTAGTTGTAGAAAATTGGGACATCTTGCTAAAGAATGCCCTGGGAGAAGACCTAGTTGTCTTTGTTCCAAATTTATGGACCATGTAGTGTTGGATTTCCCCAGAATGATTTCTAAGCTTGAAGGAATGAATCTGAATCAAGAAAACCCTAAGGCGGCTCTAGAGGCTATAGCAGAATCCCAGAAAAAAATAGAGAAACTATTGCTACAACTGAGAGAAACCTTGAATGACCACCAAAATGTCATATTATCATAGATCTTCAAAGGAAAGGAATGCATCGAAGAAATAATAGGAGAATTCGACGTTGACTGTGTTCTAGATGAAGAAACATAGGTGAATATCATGACAAAGAGAACTTGGGAAGCTATAGGGAGGCCTACTATGATTACTTCATTAGGAGGACTAGGGTTATTCAGAGGAAAAATGGTAAACTTGTGTGGAAGGCTCACTTAGATACCTATCACCGTCAATAGAACTTTGAAAGAAGAAGATTTTGAGATTATTCAATTTATTGAGGAAAACACCCCATTTACCATGTTAATAGGAAAACCTTGGATTGATAGAGATCAAGCCAGACGAAAGAAAGAAGAAGAAGTCTTAGAGCAGAAGAAACAAGAGTTAAGATATTTCATGACTAGAAGGATCGCATACTTGATTGAAGAACATGAAAACAGATCAAAATTATTTGATGCTAGAGACCCTGATGTCGAAGCTGCAAGAACACTAGAAGACCCATAGAAGACTGAAGTACTTACTCTAGATAAAGAAGAGGTATTACCCCTGAATCCTAGGAAAGAATCTCAACAATGTGTAGTGACTATGTTAAAAGAAGATAAGAATCATAATGGAAAAAGACATACCCAGACGAAGCTCACTAGAAAGAAGGCTAGAAAGCTAAGTAAAAAGAGGGCTAAAATTGAAAATTTACAGAAGATTCCAGAGGGAACTTCGCAGACAGGAAATTTGTAGAATTGGAGCTTCGTTGGGATATCAAAACAACGACACATGGTACTTCGCCAGGGAAAAGAAATATAGTCTTTGGGGCCAATATATCTGTTCAAATCCCACTCCGAACGGTTTGAAAATCATTTACAGCTTAACACCAAACTGTTGGACTACACCATAACGGACACAACAAGAGTTAATCAGGATTCATACCCGTTAAAAGAAAACCATTGCCAAGTTTCCTACTTATCCCGTCACACCATGTACATAGAAAAATTTTGCTAACTGATAATTTGAAGCCCACAGACTAAGTGAATTGTATACAATTATCATTGCGCTATTGTTGATTGTTCTAGTGTCGTATCTAATATCATCATGGCCCCGATAATTTTAATCCCGAGCACGTATGTCCGATGAGCTCACCGCAGTTGAAGAATTAGTAACAAAATTTCTCCTTGACTTAATGACTGAAAGAGTCATGTCGGAGAGAGGAGTGTCTACAAGTGTACAAGTATCTTCAACGAGAGGACTATCAGCTTCTCCATCCACTGCTCGAGCCAGTTCATCCCGGCCAGTATATGAAAATAAAACTAGGCATAGGGATGATCTCTCAAATGCTAAGTTAATCCCGAGTATACTATCCACTTATCTACCACCTCTGAGTGGCACAATCAACTGAGGTAGTGTGCCCAGAGATTTTGAGTACACTTTGGTCACTGTGTACCTCCCGAAGGGGATATGCAAAGTGTGCACAGACCAAGATAAGATCGCAAAGCTAAAGTTTAGCGACTTGAACCTCTGCGACAAGAAGGTTTATAGCATGCTCACCCCAGATAAGTATCTGACTAGAAAAAAAGGAAAGAATCCAAAGATAATTCCTCAATCATGGACCCATAACCTCACGTAGTCCACACTGCTCAACATCATGAATATCCCACACTTTGGAAGGCATCAAGAAGTGAACACATGCGTCAAACTACTGTTATCCTATTACCATGGAAGATACTTATGGTTAAACCACTGTATCACAGTGGATTTGATGTTGATCAATCAGATCACAGGGCTCAACATACAAGGCCCTGACCCACAGTATTTTTATTTGGGAAAAGCCATGGATCACGCTCTTGTGAAGAATATTAAGGACACTTATGACGATGTCGAGAAGGGCACGCGAGGCTACAAGGTAGCTTCTATCCAGAGCGGCGCAATGCACCTCGCCTGCCAATTGATCACAGGAAATTTGGTGTGAAAGAATCGACCCACCCAAGTCACGGGGTTCATACTCAACCTCGTAGGGAAGTGCGCAGAAGGAATTCATATGAATTGGGCACAGTACCTGGTAAACCAGTTGGAACTCGACTGTAGTGAAGCATAGGATCAAGGATACGAGTTCCACTTCAGCTGGCTTCTCATACTGGTCGCTTTCATCGCATGGGAGATGCCGGAAGGTGCCACCTTCTCAAACATCAAGCCATTTGAACCTTTGGCTGCGAATTTCAGTACACTGTGGTACTTGAATGACATGAATAAGAAATGGAAGTCAAATGTCGTGTCCCACACATATTACAACCAACTGAAGATAGCTATCCAGTCTGAGCCTCGTATAACCCTGAACAGTCTCCAGAGGTTCAAGCCCTTGATGAAATTCAGTGTGGACCGCCATTTCATCTATATCACAATGCGCGTTGATGAGCACAAACAATAGCTGCAATAATACTACAAGTTGACGGAGGAGGATTTGGAGGAAATCACCAAGAAATGGTCAACGTACCTCCTCATCCCATCAGACCCCACAGAGCTATCTGATATTGATAGTCTCAAAGCATTGCATGATACCCCTGGACCTAGCAAAACAAAGAAGAATGAATATGCCCAATATGTCAGCAGTACCTCTGTGAAGACTGCGTCCATCTCAGTAAAGCAAGGAGGAGATGGTGGAGAGATAGATGGCACATAAGATGAATAAAAGAAAGGTGAAGTTACACCACCTAGAGATGAGGAGGACCCCTCAAAGAAAAGGAAGGTTTCCCCACCGAAACCCTCATCCCAAAAGAAAATGAAATCCACCAGGACCAAATTTGAGACTACCCTCACATCAAATGACTTTGATTTTATTGTAGTAGCCCTAAATGATGATTCACTGGAGATAGTAGAGAAGCAAGAAGAGAAGAAGGAGGAGGTGTTAAATAGGATCAATTTTGAACTTCAAGGAGTGTAGCAGGAACTATAGTCAAGATGTGTAGTTTCCACTATGCCTTCATCATTAGAAACACCAGAACTAGGTGATGAGCTAGCTCAACTACACCGCATCACTGATACAGTTGAAGCTCACCTTCGATGAGCTCAGGAAGAAACAACACAAGCCACCCAGGATTTATCACAAGTATAGAAAGACCTTGAGGACCAATGCAGTACTGCAAAATGGGAAAAGCTTGCTCTGCAAGAGAAATGAAATGAAGAAAAAACATAGTTGCAACAAAGCAAGGGACAATTGCTCACAGAGAAAATCGAAGTTAAGGAAATGGTCAACAGAGGACTTCTCTCTGTGATAGTTGTAAAATTAAATACTAAAGAGTGAGTTCCACAAAAGGAGGTAGAACTTGAAGAGGTAATCCAATAGCTCCAACAACGCATAGCAGACTTGGAGCTCCACATTGTGCTCGATACCCCACAAGATGTAAGAGACCTATGAGAAGCAATTGCCCGCAACGCAATTGACAGATTAAAAGCTCTTGCCTTGGAGTGTAAGAAGCTGAGTAACTGGAGTGCCCAGACATATGAAAACCTCACTAAGAACCTAGAGTTACAGGCGTTGGAGTCCCAGCTCCATGAAGTGAAGCATCATGCAAACACACTTCAGGTGCAGCTGAAGGCCCTATCGGCTGTAGATAGAATGAATAGGTCTCATGAGAAATGAACAACCCAGTAATAGATCCACATGATCCAAAGCAAAGTGATGGAAATAATGCAATGGCTCCAACCAGTACAATATAAGGCATGTATGTTGTTTATAGAGGTCGAGAGCCAAGGAGCAGAGCTAGAACAGGTCGTCATCATAGTAGAAAAATACCTAGAAGGAACAGTGAATGACATAGTGATCCAATAGTTCACCGAACAAGAGGCCACAACAAAGCAACAAGTGAAATCAGCTCGAGCCAAGCTTGAGGCGTTCGAGGCAGAACTAGGCAGACCAGAGTGACTTGGGATGAGTCACAGGTGAGTGTTGGGGGCCTGTTGGCCCTTGAACAAGTTTTGGGAGTTTCTTGGTCATGTTGACCTAATTTGGGACTTCGACAGCCTGTCAAAGGAGGAGCACAAGATAAAGAGGAGATCATGGTATCTCGGCCCACGTTTGGATCCTTTTTGGGTTTTTGGGAATATGTAATGGGAACGGGATGTTGGCCCATGGGTTTACCCATGTTTAGGACTATTTTTTATGTATAAATAGAAGGATAGGAAATGTAAGAAGTAGTCAAATAGTATATCTATTTGATGTAGGCTAAGTGCCAAGAGTTGTATCTGTGTGATCAGGGCTTTGTGCATTCTTTGTAAGACTCGTAAAGCTAAATGCAAGTCCCTGTGTGAGATTATAGAAGGCTTTGTGATGTAACACAAGGAAGAAGGATCTAGCAAGCTGCACATATCTTCTGTCCTGTGTGGAGTAAGAGTTTTGAAGGCTTTATGCTTGTAAGCGATTGATTGAAGACAATAAAGAAGAAGAGTTGGTGGACATAGCCCTGGGGTGGGAGTGAACCATGTAAACACTATGTTATGTGCTTTGTGCTTTGTGCTTTGTCTTGATGTTTTCACATGTTATTTGCTAAATTCTTTGATATGTTTAGATAGTTCTAATTTTTCTCTATGCTTATGATATGTGAGAATATTAGATCTGATCAAGATAGTCATGCTTAGTGTTTGATATGCTCATTCTGATCCATTTATATGCTAAGTGTGTAAATACTGTAGATTAGTGTGAATGTTGTGAAGCTCTGTTTTATCATCAAAGTGAATAGTGATTGCATATCAAGGGATTGATGGTGCTAAGATATGTATTAAGTGTTATAATCACAGATCTGTGTCCTAGCCAAGGTTGCAGACACCTGAGTCTTGCAACCACCCTTGCCTCTACCTCAGGTGAGACTCCATCTTCTTTGCAGGTGTTGCTGAAAGGGATGGTAGTTAGGGCTTTGTTGGTGCATTGTTGTAGCATTGAACCCTAGGTCTGCCCCTATGACAACAACACCCTTGTTCAAAGTTGGCTTCAAGAACATTGCTCAAGGCTAATGAACAGCCCAAGATAATAGATGTCTAGCATGTGAAATGAACATTGGCATGATTTTACAAATGATTGCACCTTGTTTTGACATCTTGGAGCTGATTTGAGGCAGCTTCCCCACCTTTGAGGGTCTTATTCATGATTTTGGAAGAATTTCTCACAATGAAAACTTCCAACACCCAATTTGGAAGAGGAAAAGGAAGACTAACTTGCATGATTAGTGGCTTTAATTTATGACTGGTCCTTTGGAGATCCTTTGGAGGCTATACATTTCACCTTAAAACTGTTTTCTTCCCTCATTTATGGAAATGTCCCTCTCTTTCAGGGTTGTTTGGTTTAGATCATTGTACCTGTGGCTTGAACACCCCATGCTTATTGTATTTTTGACTTGATAGTTGTAGGAAAATTGTAATTTATTTTTCTTAGGCTAGATTTTAGGATATTTCATAAGATATTACTACTTTATTGCAAAGGAACATGAGCATCACTCTATAAATAGATATTCCCTTCCTCATTTGTACTCATGGTTGGACTGGGAGAGAAATCTCATAGAACTTTAAGTGGGGTCGATATGTAATGTAATTTCAATTATGGGTAGGGGATGACATGAATGTAATTCCAATCAGGGACAACATGTAATGCTTGTACAAGATAAGAATTTATCTTCAATTATTGCTTGGTCCTTGACATCAATGACTTACAATTCTAGTATTTCTCTTCAATGCTTCTTCAAGGATTTCTCTTCAATGCTTTTTGGAGCTTCTTCACTTGGCATAAATACTTCTTCAATGTTGACAAAAATGCATCTCATCGTGGAACATTAACAATTCTTTGCTTCAATCCAATCAATCAATGACACTTTACCTCTTTACCTTGTTGACATCAATAACAACTTCACTCAAAAATATCCCCCTTTGTCATTCATTGCAACAACTTCAACTCTCTCCTCCTTTGGCATTAATGACAAAGGAGTGAAGAAACATTTTTCACCTACTCCCCCTGGGATTATGGTGGCTCCCCCTATTAATATGCTTATTTTGTGTGAATTTGTTTTGTTGAACATTCTCTCTCCCTTTCTCTTCAATGGAAAAGGTCGATTCAAAAGGTTTTCCTTGTCACTCTGCTCCCGCTAAAGTTGATGTAGCCATAGTACCCTTGAAACTTGTGCCAAGGTTTTAAGAGTTCTCAGATCTTCAATAAATGTCTTGAAACTACAAGATTAGCCATACATTTAAAAATCCCTCACAAAATTCATTCTAGACATGCTGCTAGTTGCTTCACGTCATTTCCTTTATTGCTCTAGATATGATTTTTCATTACTTGATTGGATGAAAAATGAGAGTGCTCTTAATTATACATTTTCTTCAAGATTCTTGAATTGGATTTGACATTTACACTTCTAAGTTTTTCTTCATGTAGTACCATATTTTCAACTGAATGGAAGAGTGCTAGATCACCATTAATACATAGAGAAGGGATCCTTTTCTTTAATCAACCACTACACAGTTTCACTAGTCCTTCTATCTTTCAAAATCTCCACTAACCAATGTCCTTCAACTCATCTCTCAAACCACTCCAGGTTTTGTCCAAAAAGAAATTGCTTCAAGATTGCAACGACATTCTTGAAAGATGTTCCATAACCCTTTTTGATATTTGTGGTAGAGTTTCCATTGAATATTCTCTAAAATATTGTTCTACAACATGATACAATTATACCCGCAAAAAAATCTAGACAACATCCTTTATTTGCCTCTTTTGCTAGCTTTCCTTTACTCATTCATTTTCCTGTGAAGCTTGTCCCTTTCCTTATGATTTGAAACCTTATTTTTTGTACTAATATGCAACAACAAACACTCCTCTTCATGCTCTGCAATTTACACTTAAATGAATCTACAATAAGCTTCTTCCAAGACTTCCTTAAACAATCTCCTTCAAAGGTCCAAAGATGCTCTTCAACAATCACAAACTTCTCTTTATATCTATCATAGAATAGTCCAACATGTGTCCATCAACTCTCTCATAAATTTGTTCATAAGGGTGTCTTCAAACCTATTCCATCTTCCAAGACAGTCCTGAACTATGTTGAAATTGTTGTACCTTTCTCCTTTGTTACATGCTTACTAAAAAAAGGGTCTCACACAGACTTTTAAACATGTCACTATAACAATTATAACCACCCTTAAATGTGCAATAGATCTATGTGACATATGTCCACTCTACTCCTTTACTTGCTTCCTCTTTCTCTTAATCAATACTCTTGATCTTTTAAAGATTAGAAACTTCAAGCTTTCTAAGGAAACTTCTTTTGTATTTAAACAATACTTAGACACAGATATTTTGCTTCTTCCCTATCCTACCCTCTGCAATTTCCGGAAATGAGGGTCAAAAGAGAATACTGAGAGGATCATCTCTTAGTTCTTCATAGTGCAACAAAATCTCTATTTCATTATAAGGTTTAGGGGAGATCTTTCTTCATTATAGTGCAACACAATCCCTTTTCCATTCTTTTGTGGTTGTATCAAAGTGTGGAATGCCCCAAATCCTCTACCTCCTATGAGGATATTGTGTAGTTATTGATGCTTTCCAACGGCCTTCTAACTAATCTATAATAATTTCACCTGCTAACAGCTAATTTATTTTCCTCTTTCAGTATCAGTCCATGTTTCTCTGAGGCATACCTCATCAATGATTTTTCATCATAGTGGATATGGATCTTAGATTTTCTTGGAGGCATTATTTTAGTATCCTTGACAATAGTTTTAGATTCCTTATATCTATTTTCATTGAGACCATTTCTAACACTTTACTTAGTGAGGGATTTATGAAGCTGACTATTCTTTATTTAACCAATTCTAAGCAATTTCTGGCCAAATAATAAACACCTCTACTTTTGTGAAAAATTTAGTAACCATCTGAATTAAGCAGCAACATTTGGAAAATGACTCAATTCCACCAATCCAAATTGAAAAATTCTCACTAGAGTACATGATTGAAAGGTCTAATAAACATTGACTTGTTTGAATATAGAGTGAATACCATGCCTAAAATTCCATAAAAAGACAACAATATTTCTGCAGAATTCTGGAAATGAATCCCAAATTCTTATAAAGTTGCAAGAAGACACCCATATGATACTCTTTGAAGCATCCCAACAACCAACACAATTGTTCTATGTTGACTTTATAAGTCACATTTTTAATGCCATAGAAGAATCCACAAATTTAGAAAGAGTAATCATCAATATGACCAAAAGGCAACTAGAACAATACACTATCATTTTCAACAAACAAAATTCTAACCCTTAAGCAATAGATCTTCAAAAGGACATTCCAAAGATATCAGTCCTGTTTAGTCTTCCACCCAAGTTCATCTTCAGATCTATATTTCTGAAAGGACTGTCTAAAAAATGGCCCTTCACTTTGAGGGGTAAATCTCGGTTCCATATGGGGACTTGTACTCTTCAAAGAATGCAAGAGAGTCTCAGAACTCTTATGTACCTACTAAGAGCTGCCATGAAAAGTGAGAACATCTGGTGGGACAGGTCAAGATTCTCATCATGTGGATTTTCTTACCCATTCTGAACAGAACCTCCAATCATGGCATTCTGACATACTGCATTTCTTTTAGGAATTCTATCAAACACTATGTATGCAAGTTCTAAATCTCTGCATCTCCTCTCTTATATTGCATTTGGTAGAAGAAAACTGTAAAATCACCAACATGTCCCCAACAATTGTCTCCATATATAGTTTTTCCATGAGATATAATTGTTGCAAAACATGTCCAAATCAGTTAAGAAGGAGATAATTTATCTTGATTAAGCTCCAACAAGACCATTTGGCTACTTGTTCTAGACTCGAAACTACAAACACTCTTTGTCACATATTCGAACAAGGGCTAATGTAAAATTCATGTTATCTTTGTTGGTTAATCAATATTTGACAGCTAAAGGATGTGTTGTTCATAAAATATTTCACATGCATGGACTCTTCCCACAAATCAAATTGCTTGATTCTACAAGGGAACTCCCCACATATATACGTGTCTCAACCACAATTTTGGTGATATGAAAAAAACATGTTTTCCCTGTTCTAGAATTGTTAAACTATCATATACCCCTTTAATCGGTAGATGAATGTTCAAAAACCCAAAACTGAGCACTCGTTACTTTGAGGCTCCATGGTACTTGATTGCCAATAGAGTGATGAAGTTGTTTCCCATTACTCTGGGATATCATCTCCAAGAACAGTTTAGAGTTCCTTGATTTCATAGATCAGATCACTAAGAACTTCATCATACTCATAGTGGTGCAGATGAAAGGGAGTTTTGGGCATTAATATGCCATGTGAAGAACCTAGAAGATGAAAGGTGGCATTGTTGCAATGATGCTAATGTCTCTCCTGTCTCCGAACAAAGGATGGATTTTCAGAAATGGAGGATGCTTTCATAGATTGTAATGATGAATTAGAATTAGAAATTGATGATGATATAACAACAGCTGATGGAGATCTCTCTGGGGATGTATTCTTAGATTCTAACTAAACCCTTGCGCAAATATGGTGGTGGGGTTCCCAATACTTATTTTCCTCTTCGTGAAATCTTTGGATCGTTCATAGGTAGAGGTAGAGACAATTCCAGCTGATGAACAAAAGAGAGAGTGTGATGCAGGAGCATCATCAATGTCAAGAGAGCCCAGGGCAAGCGCGACACATTTTGAGCACATGATAAATTGTTTAAAACTATTGAAGATTGGATGCGCCAAACTTAAATGAGATAGTTAAGGAGAGGCGTACTTATATATTGTAAAGGACCTTGAGCGATCCGCTCTCGTCCATAGTAGGTAGAAAGCATTTATTTTAGTAGGTAGCTTTAAATCCTCTGATTAGATAGTTTTAGGAGTGGAGGGAAAATGGATATAGACACCCTCATTGTGCATTGTAACATTAGCCTTAGCAGAAGAAGAGAGCATAGAGGAGGAGCAGAGAGTTGTGTAGCAAACTCCATGTACAGAAGTTATGAATTAATACAAAGAAAATGTGATTCAAACTCATGGTGTTCATATCTTCTCTGTGTATGCATCTTTAAATGTTATGCTCTTAATGTTTTACCCTTCCTGTTATCCAATTGCTTTTATGCTATGTATGAATGATTTCTTGTTAAATGTTTGAAATCTGAGAAGAAAGGGAAGTGAAATGAGTTTGAATTGTTTCTCTATATGAGAAAGAGTTCCTGCAAGGAGTGCAGTTGAATTGTCCGCAAGGAGTGCGTTGACAAAAGGTTCAGAGGTTCGTCTCTGAAAGCTCAAGAGAGATAGCAGTTGTTCTCATATTCACACAAGAGGTGCAGTCAGGCACAGAAGTCGTGCAAGGTGTGCATAGACCAAGCTTAAAACTAGGGGTTGAAATCGGAGAAGCTATTGAGAGACCATTGTTGGAGCGTGTGCGCAAGGTCGAAGAACGATTAACACTTCAAGTGTTTGGAGGTTGTCACAAGGAGTGCGTGCAAGGGTCTTCTTTAAGACTCGAAGTTGTGAGAGAGCTCAGGAGGGATAAAGCCTTTGAAACTATTGAAGGCAGCACAAGGAGTTGGTGCATATCGAGTGATTCAAAGGCATCAGAGGTTTGTGGCGAAAGTGGATAAATTCGGGGAAGATTCCTTGGTTCACTTCGTAGAAATCAGCAAGGGGGAAGAAACAGACGGTCAGAATCTTGTGTAGAGGATTAGCGAAATCCTGCCAGCCGTTCGATCTGACAAAGAAGCGAGGAGGTTACGACCGTGTCTGGAGTTCAATATTAGGAGATCGTGAGCTGTTGGATCCTCACCCAATTACCCGTCAGCCATCCGATCTAACAGGAGTTTCACAGGGCTTAAACCCTCTCAAGCCGAGCAAAATTCCTGAAGGTATCATGATATCGAGGCGTTGAAATTTGGGATATCGAAAATCTCGTGGACAAGAGATTGGGAATCTCCACGGTGAAAACCCCGAAGCAGATGAGAACCGTCCGTCCTTCAGGATGCGTGGCAACAATCACGACTTTCGGGAAAAGTCCCAAAAGAGAAGTCATATCAGGAAATCGACATTTGAGAGATCGGGAGTCTCGAAGACAAAGGCATTTTGGCATTTGAAATCATGAAGTATCGAGGGAGATCCAAAGCCATTGATTTAGTAAACGATCACGTCCATTGATTGTGTTTTACGGTGGAAGAGCTTCCTAGTGACGTCATATCATGATTCGAAGAATCAGGGATCTGGGGGACAAGAGGTCGTATACACTTCGACATCAGAAACCCTGAAATACCAAAAGGTAGTAGGAATGAGGTCATATGAAAGGAGGTCGTCTGGACCACGAGCCTAGCCCATAGAGATAACTGAATCTAGAGCATATCGGGATAGCGAAGATCAGGAAATCAAAAAACAAAAGGTTGTGACATCGGGATTTTGAAACACCGAAACCCGATTTTCTATTTTTCTGTTGTGAAGAGAACAGTGATCGGGCCTAGAGGCTACGAGTAACAAAAAAGACCTGTGGGTCAATTTTAAAGGAGATTCCAGTGGAGAATCGAAGGAGCCACTCTAGCTCAAGGTTCAAATTAGAACGATCCTTAAAGACCGAGAGGTCAGCACAGAGGTCTTTGTCGAGGCAGAGGGTGCGTCTACGTCAGGTTTGGTATCAGAGCGCAGACAGGATTCTTTTCTTTATGTAGTAAGGAAAGGGAAAATTTCATCATGCCGCCAAGGAGAAGGGACAGGCAAACACCCGATCCACAAGAGGATAGGGAAATGCTGAGAAGAAGAGGTAGGCAGATGACTGATCCAGCCATGGAGAGAGAGATGCATGATCTACGAGCGAGACTCGAAGACATGGAGACATCCCAAAGATGCATAGTCAGTGCTGGGGATCTAAGTGATTCTGAAAGTGAAATTGAAGCTGAACATGAAGAAGAAGTTGCAGCCAAAGATGCAACAAACGAACGTTTGATCAGAGCTATTTCAAGAATGGGTGCAAGAGAGAAAATGGACATCCCAGTTTATGAAGGAAACCTAGATGCAGAGGAGCTTCTAGACTGGATTAGAGCCCTGGACACATACTTTGACTATGAAGATGTCGAGGAAGACAAGAAGTTCAAACATGCTATCACAAGATTGAAGGGACATGCAACATTGTGGTGGGATGAACTACAAGCTGACAGACACTGCAGAGGTAAGAAGAAAATCAAGAGTTGGGATAGGATGATTGCGAAGATGAAGGCAAAATTCATTCCCAGGGATTACCAGATTACTCTGTTCAGGAGAATGCAGAACCTGAGACAGAAGCTGATGACAGTGAAAGAATACACTGAAGAATTCTACAGGCTGAACATTAGGGCAGGTCATCGGGAAAGCGATGATGAAAAGGTTTCCAGGTACATGAATGGCCTGAGGTATGATATTCAGGATGAGATGAGCATGGTAACCATCCGAACGGTGGAATATGCTTATCAGATGGCTCTAAAAGCTGAAGAGAAGCTGAGCCGAAAATAGGGTCAAAGAGGATGAGGCAGAAGTCAAGCCAGGGGAAAATCAGTTGTCCAAGATAAAAATCAGAAACCCAAGGAGGACTGGAAGAAACCTCAGACTTGAACTGAGAGAGGTGGAAGCTCACAGTGAGGGTGATATGCTGAATAGAAAGGATAACATACTGAGCAGAGAGGAGATTATGTTGATAATAATACTTTTCCTCATACTAGAGGACGAGGAAGAGGAAGAGGTGGAGTGATAAAATGCTTCATGTGTGGAAAGAATGGACACAAATCTTATGAATGTCCAGATAAAAAGAAAGAGTTTGGAGAGACTCACATCACCAAGGCACAGAGGTGAGATGTTGAGGTAGAAGACGCTGAAGGCGGAAGATCGTTGATGATGCAAAAATTTCTTTTGACACCAGAGAAGGAGGTGGAGAAACCGGTACAAAGGAACAGACTTTTTCGGACTGCTTGCAAAACCAAGGATAGGGTATGCAAGGTCATTGTGGACAGTGGTAGCATGGATAATATCATTTCAACAGAGATGGTAGAAAATCTGTAGCTGGAGACGAGTGAACATCTAAGTCCATATAGAGTTTCATGGCTACAAAAGGGACATCAGTTAAATGTCACTAAATAATGTTTAGTTGAATTTAAGATAGGAGGATATAATGATAAGATACTCTGTGATGTTATTCCTATGGATGTTTGTCATCTATTGCTGGGTAGACCATGGCAATATGACATAAATGTGATTCATAATGGGAGGATGAACACATACACCCTAGAAAAGAATGAGAGAACTCATATGTTGCTTCCAATCAAGGATAAGGAGGTGAAACCGGAAGTAGGAAACACTGTACTTCTCATGAGTGGGAAAGAACTCCTTAATGAGGTCAAGAAGAAGGAGGAACCACAATTCATTATGGTCAGGAAGCCAACAATTGTTTTGACCAGCACAAGGATAGATGATCTACCAGAAGAAGTTCGGGAATTGTTGGAAGAGTTCGCTGACATAGTAGTGGACGAATTACCTCGTTTGTTGCCACCGATCAGAAGTGTGAGCCACCATATTGATCTCATACTAGGAGCTAGTTTTCCAAATAAATCCACGTACAGATTGACGCCGCAAGAGAATGAAGAGGTCAAAATACAAGTCCAGGATTTGTTGGACAAAGGGTTGGTTAGAGAAAGCTTGAGCCCATGTGTTGTTCCGACAGTACTCAGTCCAAAAAAAGATGGAGACTGGAGAATGTGTACTGATTCAAGAGCTATTAACAAGATAACCATCAGATACATATTTCCATTTCCAAGGATGGATGATCTGATGGATTGCTTGAGTGGAGCAAAGTATTTTTCAAAGATTGATTTGAAAAGTGGTTATCACCAGATTCGTATGAGAGAAGGTGATGAATGGAAAACAACCTTCAATACTAACGAAGGGTTGTATGAATGACTTGTTATGATGTTTGGCTTAACAAATGTGCCAAGTACCTTTATGAGGTTAATGAACGAAGTCTTGAAATAATTCATCGGGAAATTTTTCATTGTGTATTTGGATGACATATTGATTTTCAGTAAAATAGTGGCAGTGCATCTGAAGCATTTGGCTACAATGATGCAGAAATTACAACAAGAGAAGTTGTTGATAAACATGAAGAAATCCTCGTTCATGAAAACAGAGCTCATTTACTTGGGATTCGTTATTTCTACAGACAAATTAAGGATGGATCCAGATAAGGTGGAAGTGATCAAGAATTGGCCATCACCGAGGAACATATTTGAGGTGAGAAGTTTTCACGGATTAGCTAGTTTCTACCGAAAGTTCATAAGGAATTTCAGTGGAATTAGTTCAGCAATGATGGATACAGTGAAGAAAAGACACAAATCTTTTCACTGGACAGAAGAGGCTAAGAAGAGATTTAATCTGTTGAAGAGGAAGATTATAGAACAATCAGTTCTGGTGTTGCCAGATTTCCAAAAGACATTCCAAGTGAAATGCGATGCAAATGGATTTGTAATAGGGGCAGTCTTAAGTCAAGAGGACAGGACGATAGCATACTTCAGCGAGAAGCTGAATGAAGCAAAGGTGAAGTACTCCACATATGACAAGGAGTTCTATGTTATCATCCAGGCATTGAAGAAATGGAGGCATTACTTAATTCCCAAAGAGTTTGTCTTATACAGTGACAATCATGCACTGCAGTTTGTGACTCAACAGGAAAAGTTGAATCAGAGACATGTCAAATGGGTTGAATATATAAAAAATTTCACTTTTGTGATTAAACATATTTTTGGTACTGCTAACAAAGTTGTTGATGCTTTGAGCAGGAAGTGTTTGTTGTTGCAGGAGTTCAAGGTCAAAACATTGGGTTTTGATGACCTCAGGGACATGTATAGAGATGATCAGGATTTTAATGAGGTGTATGAAGCAACTGAGAATCCAATTCTCAGGGATAGAAGCCAATGGGTAGATTACATGATCCAGGAAGGATTGTTGTTTAAGGGCAGTCATCTTTGTATTCCAAAATGCTCCATGAGGGAGAATTTGCTGAAGGAGAAACACAGTGGAGGATTGGCCAGACACTTTGGCCATGACAAGACATTCACAAAGTTGAATGAGTCATATTTTTAGCCGAGAATGCGAGCAGACGTCAAGAGATCCATGGACAGATGCAGGATTTTCCAGCATTCGAAGGGAAGGAAGTAGAATGCGGGGTTTTATCAACCATTTCCCATACCAGAGAGGCCATGGGATGCAGTCAACATGGATTTTATATTGGGTTTGCCAAGAACACAAAGAGATTTTGACTCAATCTTTGTGGTGGTGGATAGATTTTCCAAAATGGCACACTTCATTCCATGTCAGAAAACCAATGACGCAACTCACATTGCAAATTTGTTTTTCAAAGAAGTCATTCGACTTCATGGCTTACCAAGGAGCATAGTTTCGGATCGAGACACTCAGTTCATGGGACACTTCTGGAGGACCTTATGGAATAATTTGGGAACTAACTTGTCTTTTAGTTCGACTTATCATCCTCAGACGGATGGACAGACAGAAGTGGTGAATAGATGTCTGGGATACTTGCTGAGAAGCTTGGTGACAAAACACCACAGCCAGTGGGATAACATATTACCACAGGCAGAATTTTCTTATAACGACTCAGTTAACAGAAGCACAGGGCAGAGTCCATTTCAGATTGTCTATGGCATAAAACCGAGGGGAATTTTTGAATTGAGAGATTCAGAACATAATGTGACTAGGAGTGCTAGTGCAGAAGATTTCGCAGAGGCAATGAAGGAACTTCATAGCCAGGTGAAGGAGCGATTGCAAAATTCAAGCCAGAAATACAAGCGTAGAGCAGATCAACACAGGAGACAACTTCAGTTTGAGTTTGGTGACTTGATTCTGGCACATTTGAGAAAGGAAAGGTTCCCAAGAGGAACATATAATAAACTGAAGATGAAGAAAATCGGACCATGTAGGGTCTTGAAGAAATTTGGGGAAAATGCTTATGAGATTGAATTACCCGATGGGATCGAAATTTCTTCGATATTCAATGTCTCAGATTTGTACCCATACAAAGTTGAGGAAGCAAGAACAAATGATGAACAATTAGAGGTTCAGTGGAAAAAGCAGATGCCAGTTGCAGAAAAGCCACAGATAGAAAGCATACTAGACAAAAGAATTGGCAAAAAGACCAGAAGAAAACAGTACTTTGAATACTTGGTCAAGTGGAAGGGACATCCAGTTGAAGATGCCAGTTGGGAGAATGAAACAGAGATTCAGAAGCATGGACAGACTATGCGAGAGCTCATGGACAAGAGCCCATGAAATTTTTCAAGCGAGGGAGTATGATGCAGGAGCATCGTCAACGTCAAGAGAGCGCGGGGCAAGCGTGACACATTTTGAGAACATGATAAAATGTTTAAAACTTTTGAAGCTTGGATGCACCAAAATTAAATGAGATAGTTAAGGAGAGGCATACTTATATATTGTAAAGGACCTTGAGTGATCCGCTCTCGTCCATAGTAGGTAGAAAGCATTTATGTTAGTAGGTAGCTTTAAATCCTCTGATTAGATAGTTTTAGGAGTGGAGGGAAAACGGATATAGACACCCTCATTGTGCATTGTAACATTAGCCTTAGCAGAAGAAGAGAGCATAGAGGAGGAGCAGAGAGCTGTGTAGTAGACTCCATGTACAGAAGTTCTGAATTAATACAAAGAAGATGTGATTCAGACTCATGGTGTTCATATCTTCTCTGTGTATGCATCTTTAAATGTTATGATCTTAATGTTTTACCCTTCCTGTTATGCAATTGCTTTTATGCTATGTATGAATGATTTCTTGTTAAATGTTTGAAATCTGAGAAGAAAGGGAAGTGAAATGAGTTTCAAATGTTTCTCTGTCTGAGAAAGAATTCCTGCAAGGAGTGCAGTTGAATAGTCCGCAAGGACTGCATTGACAAAAGGTTCAGAGGTTCGTCTCTAAAATCTCGGGAGAGATAGCGGTTGTTCTCATATTCACACAAGAGGTGAAGTTAGGCACAGAAGTTGTGCAAGGTGTGCATAGACCAAGCTTAAAACTAGGGGTTGAAATTGGAGAAGCTATTAAGAGACCGTTGTTGTAGCACGTACGTAAGGTCGAAGAACGATTAACACTTCAAGTGTTTGGAGGTTGCCGCAAGGAGTGCGTGCAAGGGTCTTCTTTAAGACTCGAAGTTGTGAGAGAGATTAGGAGGGATAAAGCCTTTGAAACTATTGAAGGCAACACAAGGATTTGGTGCATATCGAGTGATTAAAAGGCATCAGAGGTTTGTGGCGAAAGTGGATAAATTCAGGGAAGATTCCTTGGTTCACTTCGTAGAAATCAGCAAGGGGGAAGAAACAAACGGTCAGAATCTTGTGTAGAGGATTAGCGAAATCCCGCCAGCTGTTCGATCTGACAAAGAAGCGAGGAGGTTACGACTGCATCCAAATTTCAAGCTCAGGAGATCGTGAGCCATTGGATCCTCACCCAATTACCCATCAGTCGTCTGATCTGACAGGAGTTTCACAAGGCTTAAACCCTCTCAAGCCAATCGAAAGTCCCGAAGGTATTGGGATATCGAGGCATCAGAATTTGGGATATAGAAAATCCCGTGGACAAGAGATCGGGAATCTCCACGATGAAAACCTCGAAGCAGACGAGAAACGTCCGTCCTTGAGGACGTGTGGCAACAATCACGACTTTCGGGAAAAGTCCCGAAAGAGAAGTCATATCGGTAAATCGACATTCGAGAGATCGGGAGTCTCGAAGACAAAGGAATTTCGGCATTTGAAATCACGAAGTCCAGAGGGAGATCCAGAGATGTTGATTTAGTAAACGATCACGGCCATTGATTGTGTTTTACGGTGGAAGGGCTTCCTAGACACTTTGACATCAGAAACCCCGAAATCCTGAAAGGTAGTAGGACTGAGGTCATATGAAAGGAGGTCATTTGGACCACGAGCCTATCCCAGAGGGCTAACTGAAGTTAGAGCATATCAGGATAGCGAAGATCGAGAAATCGGAAAACAAAAGGTTGTGACATCGAGATTTTGAAACCCCGAAACCTGATTTTCTATTTTTCTGTCCTGAAGAGAACAGTGATCGGGCCTAGAGGCTACGAGGAACAAAAAAGACCTGTGGGTCAATTTTAAAGGATATTCTAGTGGAGAATCGAAGGAGCCACTTTGGCTCAAGGTTCAAATTAGAACGATCCTTAAAGACCGGGAGGTTAGCGCAGAGGTCTTTGCCGAGGCAGAGGATGCGTATGCATCAGAGTGTGAACGCATGGGTAGTTTCACCAAGAGAAGTCATGATGGTTGGTGACAGTGTCAATGATGATTTTTCTTGTGGAAAGCGTGTGGGTGCCATTACATTCTTACTTGATGAATCTGGCAAGTGCAACAGTACTAATACGCATATCAACCCAAAGCCAGATTTCAAGGTGAACTCCTTATTTGAGCTTTCAAAATTCAAAGCTTTGGATATGGTGCAAAGACTCAGGAATCATCTAATCAAGTGATCGATGATGCTGATTAACTCACTAAATGGGATTTATCCCACATTGGTAGTTCATAAATGGTTATGTGGGTTTATATCTATGGTCCTCACTATATATATTTGACGCATAGTGCAGAGGTAAGGTGGGGGATATAGGTGCTTGGAATTCTCGAGAATATCACCAACTTGGAGACCAGGACATCTTATCAGGCCCCCTACCTTTTTTTCAAAGCGACTAAGACCGTTGAATTAATATTTTTTTTTATAACTGTGTGGTGCATCGGTCATATGGGTGACCGTGGGCTTAAGGATCATTTTTTTTTGGCAACTTGGGCTTGTCATGGTTGAAGACTTGTTCTTGATCTCATAACACTTAATCCTATAACAGAGTGTGGATAGTGAATCTATGATGTCCTCCAACTCCCTCATTTTCCTATGCATTTTGCAAGGTTTCATGCCTTGAACTTGTATGGAGTGAAAAGTAACAAGATCCCTTTCGACTTATCCATATCTCTCCATCACTCTAAACACTACACAAATTTTTCCTTTGTCATTTTTCCAAAGGCCGTGAATAAATTTTCTAAGGCTTCATTAAACTTTTTTTCATGTAAATTCAAAGGGCCCTTAAGTACATAATTAACCATAGAAATAATTTATGCCATTTCAAATATTTAAGGATCCAATTCAAAAAACACTTCCTCGATGGGAGGCTTTTGGTCCCCAAAACCTTTAAATCTTATTTATAGAATTTATGCACTCTGAATGTTTTCAATGTGGATAAATTTACACCATACTCAAAGTCTCTAAACATAATTTGAAGGTTTGAATTGCCAATGAAGCTACTTCATTTTTAACTTGTCCCATTATACCTTATCTCAATAAGATAAAAAGGAAAATCAATGGTCGTCCTCTTCTACAAAATGGTGTATTTTCTCAACCGCAATCCACTAAAAATCCCAAAGAAATTATAATGGAGAAACAAAAGAATTGAGCAATATTATTATCTCCTATATGTGATTAAACTATCATCTCTTTTATTCTGTATAGTGGGGAAATTGAAGTTTTCTTGATTATTGAACTCGGCCATCTTTCACATCTAATAAAAAGAAGCACTTGTTATCCACCTTCTTCATGTCTCAAAGAGAATTAAGGAAAACACAACAACAACATTATGGTTTTCTTGGCATCTTCTTCCTTTGGATGTACTTAAGGAACTAAAAAAGGTTTGATGGTTCATCCTTCCATCATGGGGTCCAATGTTATCATGTAGACTTGAGAGAAGATTAAGTGAGTGTGGGATGCTCTACTATCATGTATGGGTTGATATATTATATATGTCATGGCTTAGTGATCAACTCTATTGTCTTGTTTTAAGTAGTTCCTTTCTTCCTTAGAATATTTTTTCATTGAAAATCCCAAGGATTAACATTTGGTGTAGATCCTTTGGCATTGCACAGAGGAGGGAACCTCAGGTATCTGGTAGTTGGTCATTAATCTAGATTATGTTTGTTGTGTTGCTTGGTTATTCATTTATATAGGTCCAAAATAATGGAACAACTTTACCTAATTGAACTACACTAAGGAAAGGTAATTATGTTTGTTACCTACACGAAAGGGATAACCTTGGATTTGCTACTTACAGGGAAGTGATTCATTAGACCACATGTTTTGTCCACTCATTAAGTACTGTGTTGATACTTAAAAGACATTGCAAGAATCAGATAGATCACTAAATTGATTGTGTATTTTGGGGATATGCAATTTTTTATTTTCAACCACCATTTATCCCTATCTATTTACAGGTTTTCATGCTAGGAAGAAATTTCTCAAGACTACAAAAACAAATGATGTTGGAAGCAATCATGCCAGTTGCAAGAAAACATATCCTTCATCCCATTCCATTGTGCATTGAATTTTCATAAGGATGATATTGATACAAAAATATTAGGAGTATCATGATTGATACTAGTTTGACTACCACCTTGAGAAAAAAGTATCTTAGTGTCAAAGGGAATGAGGTAGATCAAACAACAATTTAAGTTTATGATATTCAAATTAAAAGAGGATGGATTCAATAGGGTTGGCACCTTCCCTTTGGATTATGGAGTCTTTAACCAACACACACAATCCTGAAAGTAAATGACGGAGAACATCAACACGGTTAGTTGACATATGAGAATAACGTGTTAATAAATATCAACCAGATCGTGTACTAGTGTTGAATGAGAATTCTCTAAATGAACTAATCTTCATAGATATTCATACATAAATCAAGAACCATGTAAAACAAAACAACCATAAGTGTTATTAATCAAAATGTCAATTGTGGATAAAGTCTAATAACAACAACCTTTGGTGTATTTCATAGATAAAAAATAACAATAGGGGATATATAGAGAATCAAAATTCTTCTCTCTTTGAGATAAAAGAACAACCTCAAGGGATGAACAAGATCCACAAGAAATATAGAGTCAATATAGTTCATAAAATCCAATTCTAAGTGTTGGTTGTGGAGCCTAATTATCTTCCTAATTTAGAGGTTTGTTTCAGTCATGCTTGGACCCCATTCCCTAACAGGGGGTGTGGGGGGATTTCCCCCCCACAACTGTCGCCAAGGGGGTCTAAGGTGGGGTGACGACAATTTTTGTAGCCTTTATGTGTCCCTTTATTTTTGTATAAGACAATAAAAATATAAGAGATAAAAGAGACCTCTCTTCCTCGGAAAGGGGTCATTTTTT
>JZKD02S1673576.1:643426-663051 GCA_000966675.3 Picea glauca | reverse complement strand
AAGCTTCCGCTTCTAGAAGGATCTTCCTCTAGATGCTTCTCTTAATAGACATAGTTAGTATAAATAAGGGTCGAGGGTATGAAAAACCCTATCTTGGATATTATTGTAACAGAGCACTGCTCGACTGGAGGTTGCCCCCTCAAAGAGGCCTATGAACATTGCTATCTGATTCAAAGTGCTATTTCTGTTTCTATTTCGTATATCATTTCTGCATATTGTGAAGATTATGCTGGATATTTTACTGTTATTCTGTCATTTCTAGCATTTCATTTCTGTTTCTGCATATTTTATATATCTGGTATCTTGCATAAACATAGGCCTTATTCCATAAAGAAATCTTCTAAGATCAAGGTTCAATAACGACACCTTGATCCACTATACATGATCTCTTAAGCATATCATTACCGTATGAGTTGGGATATTGGCGATATTATGAAGTTTTCATAACTAGGTATGGGCCTTAGTGACCTAGATATGGTTAGGGGGGAAAGGTAGGTTTTAGGCCATAAGTGAAGATTATAGGAATTAATACACAAGATAACATCCCTCTCTAGTAGTGGGGCTGATATAGCTATAGTCGTCCCTTTTTCTCCCATGCAGTTTGTTAACATGTGTGTCAATTTTTTTGTGACATCAGGATCACTTAAAAACTTCAAACAATAACACAAGAAGTTACTTACTTGATCTTCAACTTGTTCTTCATGACCCATGTTGCACAACACTTCTTCTCACAGTTTTCACTTCAACTCTTTGCACACGTGCTCCTCTATTTTCCTCATTTTAGCCATCCACATTTCTTCTTTCCTACTAGATTCTTCCAGTGACTCTATGTCATGCACTATATTTCCTCGCGCACACAAGATTCCTCCAAATACTTATGTGTGGCGCACTATAATTCTTCACATGCTCGGGCAACTTCTAGCAATATCTGTGTGGTGCGTTGCACCTCCTCGCATACCTAAGATCCTTTGAGTAACCTTTTCATTGCATGTTGCAGCTCTTCCCACACTCTCTCTTCTTCACTTGTATCTTCTCTCCTTTCTTCTACTACTCCATTTTCTACTCCTATCATATAGTTGTCTAGTGTTATTTCTTATTGGTTACAAATGTGCAAGGGGGGTGGTTCAAAGAGGGAGTAACTCCACCTTCTCCCATCATTTCTTGTGAGGGAACCCAGAGAGTTTACTAATTTAATCCACACAATACCATCAACTATCACTAACTCCTACTCCCCTCCTTGTGGGGGACCTTCACCATCCTCTCCTACTTCTACACCTCTACTTTGTGCCTCATCTTCCTTTGAGGTTGCGACATCTCACAATGGCCAAGGGAGTTGAATTTCATATTGTTTTCCCCTACTACCAATATTTTATGTATTTTCACTGGATACCATACTACTAACACTGTGTCTCTTCAATGATCTATCTCTGTCTGATCTCCTCTCTGGAGTGGTACTCTCTCCTACACTTCCTCATGGTGTGGTATCCTTCCTCTTCATTCTATTCTTGATCCCTCATATTTTACCCATTGTTACCTTCTTTATGCTCCTCTATTTCACTTTCCTCCTTAGCTCAACTCTCCTTGTGTATCTTTTGAATCTTTCTCTCCTTTTCTCTTCTTGGTCCATTCTTTCCCTTTCCTCATATTAACATCTTCTATATCATCTCAGCAGACCCATCTCCTCTCTCTATTTTCCCCCTTCTTTTCATCCCCCCTAGTGCTATGGGAGTCTACTCATCCATCCTATCTGGATCGATGCGCATCAATCCCTTCTCCACAAACAATATCTTGATCCACAATAGGAATTATTCTATAAACCCTTTTCGAAGAGCTTCAACAAACTTTCTTTCATCCTAGATGAAAGAATTAATGTATTCTACAACATCCTCAATAATGTAGCCTTCCTTTATTAAAGAAAACTAGAAGTCGATTTCTCGAGCCCACTTATTCTATAACACCTTTACCCTATCAACTATATTTTGGTTCCATACCAATGGTTCTTGAGGTCTCAAAGTAGTGTTTGTGGCATTCTTCCTCTTCGACCATTCATACAAATGTTGGATTACTGAGAGGGGGGGGGTGAATCAGTAATAGTGTTTTTTAATCATTTTTAACCCTAGTGTATATAAATGTTGTTGAACTTATGATCAATTTACCAATAACATTCAATAAGTGTAGAATAAATAAACCATGAACAATAAACAATCATACACATACACAATACACCAACATTTTTACGTGGAAACCCATTGTGAGAGAAAATCACATAATGTTTTTTCTTATATTTCTTTAAGAAGTACATTCATAGGAAGAACCAACTTCCTTTGTTTTCTAGATCCAACTAGAAGGAGGCTCCAACCCCCTTGATTTTGAGGCTACAACCTAAGGAAAGACACAACTCCCCAATACTCTAGCTCCAAACAGAAGGAGGCTACAACCCCCTATGTTCTCCATCTACAAACGGAAGGTGGCTACAACCACCTATCCTTTCCCTGTCCAACCTCCCTAAAGTATAAGTGCCAAATGTAGATGAAATGTCACTATCATTGAATCAAAAAACTTGTAGTTGCACTGTCACAACCTGTTACTTTCAATCATGTCACTGAAATATCATCACAACCTGTATCAATATTCTTCAAAGCTTTCTTGCAGATCCACAAACTATCTATTCTACAACATGTGGATGTCCACGCCTTTATGTACTACAACTCGTGGATGTCCATGTCTCTATTTGTTGCAACTCATATACTAGAACAATGTTATTCTAGTATCACAAATACTGTCTATGTCACTCTATCTGTGTCACCGTCTCAATCTTGATCATTGTCTGATGTCTCTATATATGCTCACAAACTAGATGATATGATAGAAAAAGAATATTCATCCAATATCCAAGTAGATCTAACACAACCATGCACTGGGTTCATATATATGTCTCATTGATCTTGTGTAGTATAAGAAGTCCTTACATTAACCATACATCAAACCCTCACTATTATGAAATCATAACCTATACTGATAAAAATATGTCTCAACCATAAAACCTCAACCATACTCTACATAATATAAGATATGTCTTAACAAGATTCCTAATTAAGTGTCCCAACAACAAACAACCAATATAGTAGCACTGTATCTTTGTAGATTTATGTTATATAGGATATACCATACAACCAAAAGTCCCTTAAGGGAAAAAATTCAATCTCCCATGGCCATACCCAAAGCTTACACCAAGGACCTACTTAAGACAAGTATGTAACATACCTTTTGTTACTGTAGATATCTTTGTTGTACCTTCTCATAGTTAGACTTTCATGTAGCCTCTTCTCATCTCTGCAACTAATCACTGATGATAGATCTGATATTTATTTTCTTCATCTTTGGCAAAATATATGTGCTCTACCTTTAGTACACTTGCGGGTATATGCACTGTGTCCCACTGTGACCCATGGATGTTTACATCCTTCTAGTACTGCAACCTACATATATCTTCAGTAAAACCCTAGTTCAGTACCCACAGTCTCGACCCTTCAAACCTGCATCGTCGTCGTTGCTTCAGACTCACTCCTATGGAATTGTCAATGATACCTTCCCATAACATTTCACAAAATAGATATTCAATATGCTCAAATTAGGTGCTAATGGGAGACCATTGCTATCTTATTTATACTCTCCAAGTAGCTTCCTTTAGGGGTTATCTTCTAACTATTTTACCCAATTTCCTTCTTTTAGCGATAAACCACTTTTAATTATTTTACTCACTTGCAACCACTTTACCATAAATAACAAACTCACAACTGCTTGTTGCAACTAATTTATTTTTAATTATTTTCTTATTGCAACTTTACCCATGATTAGCTCCTAGTTACAACCACTTTGACTAGTAAACTTCTTCTAGGATCTTCTAGAATATTTGACTTCTTTGACCTCCTAGGGGCTTCTAGATAACTCATAAGGGTTCTCCGACTTCATTAAGCCATATATCCTCAACCGCGAGGAACTACGTGATGTACCACATATCATCGGAAATTATATGTCATGTATTATCCATCTATGATAGACTTTCCTACAAAAACACTAATCTTCATTACATTATACCTCAAAAAAACATGATCTCCTTATCCACACCTATGGGGATACCAAAATTTTATACTGGACTTTCTTCAAGGGTTGACATAAATGAAAACTGATGAAATTAATAAACAACAAAAAACATGGAAACTAAACAAAGAAAATATCATGCAGATTAGTGTAAATATCCCTCTCATTCCATTGTTCCACATTGGTGATCAAACCCTGATTTTCTTGTTGAGAAAACTCATCTTCTTTCAAATTTAACCAGACTTGTATTTCATCCCATGATGGATTCCACCTCATTCTCTCCCTTCATCATGTAATACAAAACCATTAGGTTGTTTGAAAATTGGCTGTCATTGATGTCAACCTTAGAAGAATCTCTAAAGAAAATCTTGAAAGCCCCTAAAAGTGATAATGATGTGTCCACTTGTAGAAGCCTTGAAGAGCCTTGAAGAAGCCTTGGCATAAGTGTATATAACTCCAAATTGGTGGCCTTATGGTGTAGTTGTTATGCATGGACGTCACGAGATGAGATAACATGTGGTTGTTTCCACATGCCCACTTTGAGTTGTACACAAATGGAGCATTGAAGGATCCTTGGAGAAGTGCTAAAACCAAGTAAAGAATTCCATAAAGTCTAGTGAAAAATCCTATAAAAACAAGAATAATACCCAAAAGTAAAGTAAAGAAGCCCCTAAGGTCATCCATCCTTAAAGAAGAGGTGATGCGGGAGCATCCTTGTGCTCAGACAATCCGCATCACCCAAAAATATTTAAATTATGCAAATAGGAAATAAGTTGAATAAGGACTATGTTAGTGTTCCATTTTATGTAGTTTGTTTGTTGTAAATTCAAAATGTTGATTACTCATGTAGCTATGCTTTCTATGATGAAAATTGTGCTGAAATTCGTGTTGAAACTGCCACATATAGAGAAATTTTACAAGTATCACGATGAAACTCGTGTTGAAACTCTTGTTGAAACCTGTGTTGAAACACATGCTGAAACTCATGCTGAAACTTGTGTTGAAACTGTCACATATAGATAAATTTTACAAGTATCATGTTGAAAATCATGCTGAAACTCCCACGTATAGTGAAATTTTACAAGTGTCATGCTATTTATTCAATTGCCACACTATGGTTGCAAAAAATTGATTTTTCCATGCCGGTATGCATTCATGATGAGTCGCAACTACCGTTAGGTAAAATAACTCACAGATAAAGGAAACAATGTGACTTGAGGCCAAAAGGAAGTTGAAGTGGTCCGGAAGACAAAGAGACGGTTTGGGTAACAATTGTTCTTGGGGGGAAGGTAAATTTCTTCAGAGCCGAGGGGGAGTAAGAAATGGAGTGTGATTTCGAAGGGGTTGGTGAACCATGAAGTAAGGAAATTGTAGAAGTTGGACTGGAGACAAATATTCTAGGTTGGGTGAGCAAGCAAGAAAGGTGAAACAAAGTCTCATCCCATACATGAAGACCATTACTGTTATGACCCAAGGGGGGAATATATATGGCTAAATGTATATGATATGATCCCAAGGGGGGGCATATATGGGCCTAAATGTACATGTAATGTGTAAATACATATGTAATAGGGTCGGCCTAGTGATAAAGGGGCCTCATGTGCAAGTGTGAGTAGCATGCCCCCCTTGGGTCATAACAATTACCCTCTGGATGATTTTGTAGCAGTTTTCAGCCATGCAAGTAGCAATTCATGGTTGTATTTTAACAGGCTCGATGTCATATAGAAAATATGTTCTCTACATTGAATTAATAATTGAATGGTGTTGAATTTCGTGGGTTTTATGTTGTTTTAGTTTCCAGTGGATTTCCTTATTATTTAGCAACAGTATATCTATTTTTTTCCATTGCGTATTCTGTAAAGGGGTGTGTGATGTAATTGTTTGTGTGTTCAATCATATGTGTTTGTTTCTATGAATTAGGTGGTATCAGACCATGGTTCTTCTCTGGGATTAGCACCTAATCTACTTCTATGAGACATGGTACTAAATACCTATTCATGGTGGTTGCTCAACAAGAGTGTTGAAAGACAAGTTTGGTTACAGAACCAGTGTGAGGTATATGGATGTTGGTGAGACACCTACAACTTGGAGGAATGTCATCGCAAAGGAGAGGAGCAGGAAGGGGAGGTGTAGGAAATCGAGAACTGTAAAATTTGAGAAGAAGAATAGAGGAATTGGAAAATCGTAGGAATGGAGATGATGAAGCATACTCAGATCAAGAGGAAGAAATCGAAAAAGAATGGGATGGTGATGAAAGAGACCTAGAAGCTAGGATAATTTTGTATCTAAGTAAAGGGGTAATGAAAATGTTGAAGTTTCATGTTATTATGGTAGTGTGAGAGATGATGTTCTCATTGACTGGATTGCAGAAATCGAAAGATACTTCGAGTATGAATTTTTTTAGGATCCAAATCAGTGTTATAACCCTAAAATGCACCACACAGGATTACCTGGCATCAGGCCAACTCATGCCTCTTCCTAGCCAAAGCCATGCTGAACAAAACCTCAAAAAACCACTTAAAACAAGCAACCCGCTCCCTAACCTAACACTAGACGCGGGTGACCGCTTGCTGGCCTTCTACTGCACGCAGTGGACCGCGGGCTGGCCCACTACAGCCCGCGTTTACCTAACAAAGCAAAAAATCAGGAAAGTTTTCGCCGGGACGAACAACTTTTTGTCAGTTAACTGGAACTCCCAGCCATGCATGGCCGAGGGTTCACCAAAAACCGTAGCTCCTTCTAGCCTATAAAAGGAGTGGTAGGGGTACTGTTCAAAGGAGGAAAAATCATAGCAAAGAAACTCTGCCAAATTGCCATGTCCGTTTTGTCCCAACCCTTTAGCCTTGCCTCAAGCTTTAGGAGAAATTCATGCAAAAGCAATTGGAGGACAAAAGAAGAGGAAGAGCCCAGGATCAGGATCGAGGAACGGTGTCCGGTCTCTGAAATCATTGTAAGTTTATTCATAGTGATATTAATGAAAAAGATACTTTTCCCGTCCCAAATACATGAGTCTCATCTATGTTATTTGATTTATGTTTTATCTCTAACCCTCTAGTAGATCAATAGCATGCATGTGTAGTTTTGTCTTGATTGCAGGAAGCTTTGTGGAAGGAGCAGCAGCAGCGAGGAGATAAAAGCTCAACGGAGGATCTACTTCAACCGTCGATAAAAAGGTTAGTTGATTCTTCCCGTGTTTGCCTGAGAAAAGGGGTTGAGGTTTTGGGTAGAAGGTTAAAAGTTATGTCTTAAGGGTCATGATCTGCGTACAATTTTAAATCCCTAGCTTGTTAGTCCGTAGGGTAGAATACCCCACAACAATCAGGTGTGATTTTCTATTAAGAAACTAAAAGGCTATGCAACACTATGGTGGGGTATGTTGTAGAAGGATAGAGTGAATAATCAGTTGGAGAAAATAAGAACTTGGAAGAATATGGTTACCAATATTAAAGAGAAATGTCTTCCTATTGATTACCAACAGAATTTTTTCCAGAAATCCCAGAACCTCAGACAAAGGGAGACATTTGTTCGTGAATATACTAAAGAGTTATTTAGGCTATCACTCAGACCAGACCTCAAAGAACCAGAATTCCAATGAGTTGCAAGGTATGTAAATGAGATAAAGTGATCTTGATTTTATGAGAAGAACAAAATGAATACAGATTATTATCAAAATATGCTTAACACAGAGTAACATATATATAGTAAAATAAGTTTCTGTTAAATAAGGAAATAAGTTGAGACTATAAAATGCAGCGGAAAAGAAGATTGCTAGAATGGTGGTGGCTTATCTATGAGAAGAGATGTGATGGTTGCACTCATTCACAAGAATATGATTAACATGTGGCTCTCAATTCCTTTTTACAATAAACATGAATGTCAAAAAACATATACATCCAAAAACCTAACCCTAGGAGATGAAGCGCCAAAAGTCATGTGGGCCTCATTTGAGTAAGTTAGTACATCAACTTACCGAGGTCATAACTTTTTCATATGATATTCGTTTTATATGCACGATAGACCATTGGAAAGGTATATCCGAGGAATACACATGTTGCCTATAGAGAGCCCTAAAAACGTTTTTTAGGGCCTCAAAACAGCCCTAGAAGTCAGGGACCCGAAAACTAGGAAAAAACTACCAAACTAGAAAATTGCCAAAATGAGCCAGTTGGAATAGGTGGGAGGCCACCGACATCCATATGGATCAATCCTCCCCCCTTAGAAAGTAATTTTATCCATTTCATTGACTTCCCCCATTATATGAGGAAAACTATGATGAATTTGGGCCTGGGTGATCCACTTGCCTTGGTGTAGGAGCTTCCATGCTTTAATAACTCGATAAAGTTGAATCCTTTGTTGGTGAGTTCCCTTGACTTATTTTTCTACAATATAATCATTTGATGCTTGTTGTGTGCAGTCGGGGTTGAGCTTTGTTGGTGTAAATTGTTTTGTTATCTTTGAGGTGTCCAATAATGGTGGGAAATAAGGTCGAAGGAGATCCACGTTAAACACTGGGTGCAGGCCAAGGAAAGGAGGAATGTTGAGCTCAAAAGCATTATCACCCATGGACTTGGTGATGGTGTACAACCCATAATGGAGTGGGAAAATATTTTGATGGGGTTTGGTAAGGTGTTCTTTCTGCATATGCAACCAAAATTTGTCACCCACCTAAAACTTATGTGGCACCTGGTGTTGATCATGGCACTAATTGTACTTGTCATTGGACTTCTGTAGGATATCTTGAACCTGTTGATGGATGTGTTGGATCCGATCAATGAACTTGGTGGCTTTGTCAGATTTAGTTGGAGTAGGAGATGAGTCGACCGAGGTGACCGCAAGGGGTATTGCAACCTCTATGGGACCCAATGGTTGGAATCCCAACTCCACTTGAAGGGGGTTGTGGCTAGTTGAGCTATGCAAGGCTTGGTTGTAGCTATGTTGGACATAGGGAATACTCTCATCCATGTGAGAGGGTGCTTGGAATTATACATGCACAGGATATGGATGATCATTCGATTTACGACCTCGGTTGGGCCATCTGTATGGGGGTGGAAGGTCGTGGATTTGTTGATCTTGGTGTCCAACAGTGACCAAAGGCTCGACTAGAATGTGTTGAGAAATCGACTGTCCTGATCTGATACAATGGTTTGTGTGATTCCAAAATGTACCTAGAATCGTTCAAATAAGATCTTGGCAGTGGCCTCTATTATGATTCTCTTCTTGCAAGAGGCCAGAATCGCCATCTTAGAAAAGCGATCAACAACCACAAAAACATAGTCATTTCCCCACTTACTGGATGAAAGGCCCAACATGTAGTCCATGGAGATGGATTCCCATGGCCTGTCAGGAGTAGGAAGAGGGGTGTATAGGGTTGTTTCTTAGTGGTCAGTTTGGAAATAGCACAGGCAGTGCAGGACCTGATATACTTGCTGACCTCCTGTTGAAGTTTCGACCAGTAGAAATGTTTCTGCAACATTTCCACCATCTTTTCACCGTCAAAGTTTCCTGCCACCCGACTGTAGTGAGATTCCCATATTATCTTCACTCGCTCACTTGATGGAATGCAGATATGGATGAGATAGCACATCATCCCATCTTGAAGATGGAAATTATTGACATATGTGTTTGCACCCAACATTTGGTAGGTCGTGGTGAAGTTTGGGTCTGTCTCATAGAGTTGGGACCATCCAAAGGTCTCATGGATGCAAGAGTCTAGCACCGTGGTGAGTGTCGCAAGTGGAGGTTTGCTGAGGAAATCAACGACATGGTTGGTGCTTCATGTTTTATACTTGATGTTGAGGTGGAGTTGCTGCAGGTATGTGGATCACTTATGATGGCGATCATTTCGCAATCTTCCCTGTGTCTGCATGAACTACAGTGGATTATGATCAGTGTGGATTATTGTCTCCTTCCAAAGAATGTAATGTCTCCATTGGGGATATATAGGCTTACACAATGGAGTACATTTATTTTTCATAAGTAGGGTACTTATGGACAACATATGATAGTGTCTCACTATGATAGGCCACAGGGTGTCCGTGCTGATTGAGAATGATACCCACATCATAGTTTGAAGGATTTGTCTCAATCTCAAAGGGATGATGTAGGTCTGGTAGTGAAAGTACTAGAGTTGACCACAAGCACTACTTCAAATCATTGAATGCTTTTTGTTGGTACCGACCCCACACAAATTTCTCCTTACCACCACTCCTGTTTACTTGGCTAAGGACCCATGAAATATGGGAGAATCCCAACATGAACCTACGATAGAAATTGGCAAGGCCCAAGAATATTCAAAGCTTAGTGAGTGTGGTTGGGGCTGGCTAGTCATGGATGACTTGGATCATGGTTGGATCCACATGTATACCATGATGATAAATGATGTAGACTAGGTAATGGACCATGTCCATGCCGAAGGAGCATTTTTCCAAGTTGGTGTATAGCTTGTGCTATTGAAGGGTGTGCAGAACCTGTTGAATATGTTGCAAGTGTTCTGCCCAAGTCTTGTTGTAAATGAGAATTTCATCCAGATACACCACTACAAAATTATTGGTTAATGGTCACAGAATATCATTCATCATCCTCATGAAAGTGGTTGGAGCATTTTTCAAGCCAGAGGGCATGACCAACCATTTGAAAATACCTTCCTTTGACTTGAAGGAAGTCTTCCAAACATATGTTTATTCTATCGGGACCTGGTGGTAGCCAAACTTCAGATCAATATTACTGAAGTATTTGGCCCCTGTGAGTTGATCAAGGAGGTCGTCGACTCGGGGAATTGGGTATCATTTTCTAAATGTGATTTTTTTCAGAGCCTAGTAATCAATGCAGAGTCATCAGGTTCCATATTTCTTCTATACCATCATGATTGGGCTCTTGTAATGTGGTGAGCTAGGACATATGTGCCCCTTGTGGAGAATTTCTTGTATCTGTCGCTTGATCTACTCATTCTCTAGAAGAGAGTGGTGGTATATTGGCCCATTTGGCAGCAGTGCACCAAGAGTTAGATCAATGGGGTGCTTGACCTAACAGTGCAAAGGTACCCCAGTAGGTGAGGAGAATATATTTGAGTATGCTTCCATGACCTTATCCACTTTCTTCTGTTGTGTGGAGAGGTCGACCATAGAGACCCTGGATGTGGTTGCGATATTTCACGCATTCTGTGAGTGAATCACGAAGAAGAAAATCTTTCTTTTCTGAGCGATGACCTTCCTGCATTTCTTGGCAGAGATCAAGGAAATATCACTAGGTGGGACTTCCTCCAATATTCTGTACAATTTCTTGTTCAAAGTAATAAGAGCACTGTGAGGCCTAGACTTATATACAACATGGAGTTTTCATAAATATGGTTGGCCCAAAAGAGCATTACAAACTTCTAGAGGGGAAACATCACAAATAACTTGTCTTTGAATGGATTGATTTCGTATGACAAGTGACATTGTTGGTTGATACAAATGTCGCTTCCTTGGTGTAGCCATCTGATGGGGTAGGGTTGTGGGTGCAGTGTTGTCGGCAGGGAGACTCTCTTGAAAACCTATGTTGAGATGAGGTTCGTCTGGCCAATGTTATCAATGATGAAGTGTAGCAAGGTACCCTTCACGCACATCTATGAATGAAAAAGGTTCTCTCCTTCCTCTGGCTCATCTGGTTCACTGGATTGAAGCTTGGTGGTAGCAATGGTAGCACTGGGCTCTGCATCACTGATCTGTCTCCCCCTTTCTGGTTCTGACTCAAAGTCCAAACCCACATTAGATTCAAGGGCTTTCACCTCATCCACCAATGAATTCTTTGAGCGGAAATCAACAATGTTATGCCAGGGGCTCTTGTGGAAGTCACACCGCTTCTCGATCTCTTTCTTTGTCTTTCTGATGTCCTTCTTTTCTTGCAGCCTAAACTAGTTTTCCTAAAGTGTTTCATCTTTGCTCTATCCTTTGTTCTGCAAGTTGGGGATGCCGTTTCCTGGCTTTTATTGTGAGGAGTTCCCAGGCCCAAATTCCTGTGCCTTTTGTTTGAGCTTCTTCTCGATTTTGATGGCATATCGGTAGTCCACACCCAAGGATGAGATGTCGAGAAACTCCATTTCATCTTGGATGTATCTATGCATATCACTACAATACTTGAACACTAGATGTTTCTCAGAATATTTGATAGCCAGCTTGGTGCACAAGGTATGGAATATATTTGTGAACTCATGCACTGCTTGGTCTATTTCTTGCCACAATGTGGTCCATTTTGTATACAAGTCATCATAACTTCCAACAAGGTAGTATTGTTTCTTAATAGCATCCCTGGCGGACTCCCAGATGATTGCGACTGTAAATAATGAGGGTTCCTTTGTTTCCTTCTTCTCACATAAATTTTCCCACCAATATTTGACACGGGGAACGTATTTGTGGAGTGAAAAAGTAATCTTTCTTGTATTTGAGAAGTTATGGACAGAGAAATACCCTTCTATCAGATTCAACCATTTTTCTATAGAATTTGCGTCTATCTCAAGTATGCTATATAAGAAAATATGATAACAGGACAAGATAAAGAGCCTACCTCGTTTATACGTTCAATGAATTCCACCGTTGAGCACTTGACTAAAAGAAATACGCCCGCAACTTGTCCTCAAAAACCAAGAAACACAAGCATGAGGTGACAATATATAAAGTTATCACATTCAATAGCATAATCCATCAATATTCATAACAAACATGCCCATGGAATAACAATTCAAATATTTGAAAGATATTAATTAGACAAGAAAATAATATTTCTATTAAAATGTAATCAACAGAAGTGAATGAATTACAAACTTCCATGTTGGCATGGTTCGAAACCGAGAAAATAAGTAACCTTTTAGCTGGGCCTCCACCACTTCAATCCTCCACCAAAGGCAAACTCATATATGAGAGACAATGAGGTTCTCCATCAAGTAGGGAAGAGCTTGGGGGATGAACATTATGTTCACACTTAAAAGGACAAAGGGATGCAGACTCAATATGAAGTGAATAATTTCTCCAGAGTAAATTTTCTCTCAAAGTTGAATTATTCTCCTCTTTTCCACAACTTGGATATGGCCCATTTATATCCTTAAAATGGAATTGAAGGGCGGAGTTGGAACATTTCCAGTATATGGAAGGTGAAGGATCATGGATCCCATGACGTGACATGGAAACCAGACACTATTTTTTATTTTTTTTCACAAAACCTGATGTACGCAAGATGTAATAGTGTCACCTGTGTATACACATGTTGTATAATAGGTAGGGCACGTATAGGTGGAAAAATATTGTTTTTAGCTCTAGGATTTTCAAAACAAGACTTCAATTCTGCATAGGGAAATGGAAAAAGGCCTTCAGAGAAAATTTTCATAGGGTGAGGCAAATATTTCTATAACATATGCCCCCTAATGTGTGAGGTTAGAGGAGTATCTGTGATGGCCAAAATACATTATGATACCTATAAGTGGAGTAATGGAGACTCAACTGGAAGAACTAGTTTCTCATGAGAATATTACAATCTGTACTGACTTTGAGCACATGGCTTCCAATTTGAATTACACTGCAAATCCATGTGAAAATATACGAAAAAATTGTTCATGGCCATGAGTAGGAAATACAAAGGTGGCTATATGCCGAAGGATGTGATAGTCATGAACACTTCCCAGTAAAACCAGTCTCAAAATCAATATGAAGATATCTATATACAATGGAGTGCAATTTGATCTCCCATGATCATTGAATTCACACAGGTACTGATCCAATGAAATATAGCAACAACTCAAGAAATCTATGACTATGAACTGATGCCTTCAAGTCTTCTACATGATCCGCCAAAGGTGGAATTCTACATCATATGAATAAAATATTTGAGGTCGAACACAATGAGACTTTGTTTGATTATTGGTCATTAAGGTATACCGTTAACAAACACGAGACAACCTACTGATACTGAAAGTAGGTATCAAGGCACCAAGTACATTATTACAAGTGTGAATAAGGGTGTCGAGGTCAAACACTTGAATAATCCATCGATCAGGGGACATTGATGTATTCCAAACTGTTGATGGCTAGAGAACCTGCCACTAATGACTACAAGCCTCTAGGTACTCATAGGACACTAGGTCTCATTTCTAGAATAGATGGGTTGAATTCGATGGAAGGAGACCTGTTGAAAGGAGAGAATTGAGGAATCTCTCATCATTCAACATGAGGTATAAAGCATGACCTTGATGATTTGGAGTAAATCGAACAAAAAACATGTTCACGAACCAACGACCCTATGCATCTTTCATGTGTGCTAGATGAAAGCGAGACACAAAAAATACCCTCTGAATAGAAGCCAATAAGGAAAATTGTTGACAAAGGCGAGGAAACCAACGATAAGGATAATGGAATCCAAGACATTGCATGAATCCTAATGTGTGAATATATTTATTTTTGTCGAACATAAGGGAAACCCCCCATTTAGATGTTGAAAATTCAACAAGAAACACATGTCTAATTTACTTTTCCCTTAAATAAATTGGACAATAAATATTAATCTATTATCTCATCTATAACTGAGTGATTTGGTGTTGTAACAGAATTATAAGTGTAGTTAAGTGAGTTAAGATCAGTTGTACTAGTTGTAACTAAACTTGTACTAATGAGAGTTTAGTAAATCAATGAACTCACATGCAACTGAAGATTCCCCACAGTTAACTACATGCATGTCAGATCTAGTGGAGACCCAGTTGAGATAACATGTGAATGGGAAATTTTGGCTATCAGTTGTTATTTGAGTGAAGTGCACTCATGCAATCACACATGCAATGGATATGCTTAAGAGCATGTGAAAACTAAGCAATTTGAATTCATTGTGAGAATTCTAATTGCAAGGATTGTGCAGAGGAGGCAGGTTGTCTGGACACAGATAATTGGCACATGTATTTGTTGATTTGTGTATGATAGTGTGAGATGATTGTATTGTACTGAGAGCTCTTGGATTAGAGTTTTGTATGATATTTTTTCATGATTCATGATATACATAATATATGATAGTGGGGTTTTTAGCTTTACGCTTTCCCGGTAAAACTTCTATGTTATGTGTTCTTGATATTTCACTTTGTGATCGTGGTTTATTTTTCCGCAAGAATAATAGTAGAAGTGATTTTGTATTTAACAGTGGCATATAATTGTTAGATCAGGAGAATCACAAGAAATACTTAATTTGTATTGAAATTTCTACATTGTATCAGAGCCACGGAGGCCACGGAGCCACGAAAGTGGGGTGTGGAAATAATAGTATTTTCATAGGTCTCATCTCTAGCAGGGTGCGAACCTTAGTACTAAAAACTATGCAAATTTCTAGGAGAAGAAAGTCTCACACCCTACTCAAAGGAGAGGTGCAAACTTCATCAAGATTCTCGCAAGATGCTTAAAGGAGAGGTGTGAACTTCCCTCACCCCACAGTGCATTGCAATGCAAACTTCCTTGTGATTCTCGCAGGCTGTACATTAGTAGGGTGAGAAATTCCTCAACAAGTTCATAGGCTATACAAAGGTAGGGTGTGAAATTCCCTCAGGCTGCTCTCAGGTGGGGTGTGAACCTCCTAAGGCAAGAGGAATTGCACCAATTGAGTTTTGTGGTTGGATAACATTCGAATTTGAAGGATTTTCTTGGTGTGACAGTTGATTCAAGATCAAAATGTCTTTCAATGTCTTGAGGTTGGAGTATGCACTCGAGGGCAGCTCGAACTACATTGCTTGGAAGGACAGGATGGAGGTAGTACTCAAAGATAATGGTTGGAAGCATTACATTGAAAAAAATGTTCCTAAGATGGATGCGACCGACACTGCAAATCTTGATGCATGGAAAAAGAAAGTGGCAAAGGCAAGGAGGATTCTGTTGGAGGGAGTACGAGACCACATTGTCTCAAGTATCCATGGGAAATCCACACCACATGCAATGTGGAATGTTTTGATGGATCTGTTCCAAAACAGTAACGACCATAGGAAATTGGCGCTCAAAGATAAACTCAGGAAGATCAAGATGGAGAAGGGCGACACCATTCCAAAATATCTCACGAACTTTGTCCAATGTCGGGATGAGCTTGGAAGTGTGGGAATAATAGTCATTGCTGATGATTTGGTGAGCTTGGCTCTCCCAAGACTTCCCAAGAGTTGGCACAGTTATAAAGACTCTGTCAATGGAAGGGAAAAATTTCCAGATTGGGAACAAATATGGTCGGATCTAGTGCAAGAGGAGTTCAGGCAGAACACCAGAGATGGATCTTCATCAAAGCATGATGATGAAGAGGATTATGCTTTGACTACTAAGGAAAGGAAAGAGAAAGGGAAGAAATTCCATTCAAAATCTGAGTCTAAAGTCAAGAAGATGGATTTGTCCAAAGTGAAGTGTTTTCACTATCACAAACATGGGCATCTCGCTACTAACTGTCCGCAGAAGAGGAAGAACAAGATGGTTGCTAGAAATGCAACTGGTGAGGCTCTTGTCTCGCAATTTGAAATTGACTTCACTTTGATCACATGCATGGCTTCAAGTGCGTTGGGATTGGTGTGGTATTTGGATAGTGGCGCTTCCTTCCACATGACGGGAGATAAAGAGTCTTTCATTGACTTGGAGGAGAAAGATCTCAGAATGCATATAGAGATGTGTGATGATGGAATATACAATGGGACTAGTATTGGTATCATTACCTTTCAGAGGGAGTCGGGTAAACCATTTCAATTGAAAAATGTTATGCATGTTCTAGGTCTGAAGAAAAACCTAGTCGTATTCGCAATGTTGGAGGACAGAGGCTATGATGTTGTTTTTAGCAGTGGAAAATCCTACCTGTGACATAAAGCAACGGGTCAAGTCAAGAAGATAGGGATTCGAGTTAAGAATATCTACATGCTAGAGGTAGATGGCTGCAGTGCCATGATAGGCAAAGCAGAAAAAGTGGTGACCTGGGATGAGGGTGAATTATGGCATAGGATATTGGGCCATATTCATCATGGAGCCTTGAATATCATGTAGCAAATATCTACTAGACTTCCAATGGGAACACTTGCTCAGTTAGATCAATGCAAGGGGTGCACCCTGGGGAAGTATGTAAAGTCCACCGTTCATGAAAAGGAGAACCATGCTTCAGTAATCCTGGAGAGAATTCACAAAAACGTGTGTGGACCATTCTCGGTTGCTTCAACAACAAAAAATAGGTATTATGTTATTTTTGTTGATGAATTTTCTCGTAAATGCTGGATATTCTTCATGTAGAAGAAGGATCAAACATTCTCAAAGTTCAGTGAGTTTAAAGCATTGGTGGAGAAAGAGTCGGGGAAGCAAGTGAAGGCTCTAAGGAGTGATAATGGTGGAGAATACATCTCTAACAAATTCAAAGACTTCTACAGTAGAGAAGGAATTCAAAGAGAACTCATAGTGCCTCATAACCCACAACAAAATGGGGTCGCAGAGAGAAAGAACAGAACGTTCGTGGGTGCAACACGAGCGATGTTGCATGATCAGGGCCTACCAATGCATTTGTGGGTAGAAGCATGCAATACTATGGTTTATGTGCAGAACTATTGTCCTCATAGAATACTTGGCATGAGTACACCTGAAGAAGCTTTCACTGGTAAGAAACCTAATGTTTCTCATTTTAAAATTTTTGGCTCATCTGTTTATGTGCATGTGACCAAGGATTCCATGAAGAAGCTGGAACCGACTGCTGAAGTTGGGATATTTGTGGGGTACATAGAAACACCCCATAATTATCATTTGTATTTACCAAACAATAATATGATTGTTATGCAATGGGATATAAAATTCAATGAGGGGAAAGCCATGCGGTTGTCGCTTGAGAGGGAGTTAGACTTGCATGCAGAAGAGGAACTATTGGTTCCCAAAGATGAGTCTCAAGATGTGGATCAGCCACATGAGGAGGTTCATGGAGTGGAGGAAACTACTCAAGCAGATCCATCCATTAGAAATAGCAGAAAGCGCACCATGGAACCTGATAGATTGAGACTAGATGCTGCACAGAATGTAGGAGCCCCTACTTCATAGCACAGACAGAGACAGTCTCCTGATCGATTTGCTAGATACATGGCTCTCATGAGAAAATGTATTGTGACTGAACCATCTTCCTTTCAGGAATCAGTGCTTGATCCCACTTGGGTTGATGCTATGGTAGAGGAGTATGAATCCATTGTCAAAAACAATGCATGGGAAATTGTCCCAAAACCGATTGATAAATCAGTGGTAGGATCGAGATGGATCTACAAGGTAAAACAAGTTGTTGATGGGAGTGTGGAGAAACACAAGGCCAGGTTTGTGGCCCAAGGCTTCTCATAGATCGAGGGGATATATTATAATGAGACCTTTGCACCTGTTGCAAGGTACTCTTCCATAAGATCCATCCTTGCACTCTCAACGCAGATGGGATGGTGCATTCATCAAATGGATGTAAAAACTGTGTTCCTCAACGAGATCATTGAGGAAGAAGTGTGCATTGAAAAACCAGAAGGTTTTGAGACCTTTCACAGAGATTCACATGTGTGCATACTCAAGAGAGCACTGTATGGGCTGAAGCAAGCACCCCGTGCTTGGTACACTCAGATAGACAGCTATTTCACCAGATCGGGCTTCACCAAAAGTGAAGCAGATGCAAACCTATACCAAATTTTGGTGGAGGGTAAGCTTTTAATCATTGTTCTTTATGTTGATGATTTAATACTAACTGGTGATGAGAAGTTGATACACTCATGCAAGGATGACCTTGCAAAGGAGTTCGAGATGAAGGATTTGGGACTTCTTCATTATTTCCTTGGATTGGAAATATGGCAGTGAGATGGTGAACTTTTTGTGTCTCAAGGCAAGTATGCAAGGGAGATATTGGGTAAGTTTCACATGGAGGGCTACGAACCCATGGATGCTCCTCTTCTAGGATACTGGAAGAAAGAGGATGCTACTTCTGGAGAGGTAGTAGATGCTACTGTCTATCGACAGTTAGTGGGTTCGCTAATGTATTTAGTGAACACGAGACTGGACATTTTCTATGCGGTTAACCAGCTAATTCAAGTGATGGTTAAGCCTACCAAACTCTTTTGGAAGGTGGGTAAGGAAGTCTTGAGATATCTGAAGGGCACATATGAGCATGGATTATGATAGACAGAAGGATAAGGTGAAGTTGCATGGCTTCACAGATGCAGATTGGGCAGGTAGCCCAACGGACAGAAAGATCACATCAGGGGGGATATTTAGTATCGGATCTACAGTTGTTTCTTGGTATAGGAGGAAACAAAGATCTGTGGCACTTAGTTCATCAGAAGCGGAATACATGGAAGCGAGTCAAGATGCATGTGAGGCTATCTAGATGAGAAAGATCTTGGTTGGTTTGTTTGGTTCTCATTTAGATCCGATAGTGATTTATTATGATAATCAGAGTTGCATTAAAATCTCAATTAATCTTGTGTTTCATGATAGAACTAAGCATATAGATATCTGGTATCATCATCTCAGATATTGTGTGCAGCGGAAGATCATGTTTCTTCA
>JZKD02S1673576.1:609744-619816 GCA_000966675.3 Picea glauca | reverse complement strand
CCACCAATGTTTGACATGAGGGAGAGATTTAAGGAGTGCGAAGGTGATATTTTCTTTGTCGGAAAAATTGTGAACAGAGAAATAACCTTCTAGTAGAGTTAACCATTTTTCTAGGACTTATGCATCTATTAGTCCTTCAAATACAAGAATATCAAAATTAACTTGTACCTTGAAAGGTGAGGTGCCTCCAAAGTGGTTTCTTGATGAATATGTGTTTAATGATATCGGTAGGCATTTAAGGATGTGGGAAAAATTCTCCGTCATTTCGTCCCTCTATCGCATGAAATCTTGCTCAAGCAACAGATTGATAGGATCGTCTACTCCTTCATTAATCTTTTCTTCCACCATTGAGGGTTTCTTGGGTGTGAAAGAGAGATTTTCTTCAAGAGAGACAAGTTCGAGACCCAACTTGCTATACTCGAACCTCGTCGGGGACATGCACTAAAAAATGATTAAGAGCAACTTGCTCTAATACCACTGATCCAGATTCTTTTCGTCACGAAATGAGATCAGAGATATAATAAAGAAATGCACAGAGATATCATAGATATTTAATAATATAACATAAATGTATCAGAGATGAAACCATAAACACATATATACACTAATACATGATTTCTATTAATGAAATAAATGTACAGAGACTGTAAAAATATAGAGTGAAAGACTCACTAGAATGTTGGCAGATTATCTCTAAGAAGAGATGTGACGGCTACTCGCATTTGCAAGAAGATGATTAAAATGAGGCTCTGAAGGCCTTTTTACAATAAACAGGATTGCCAAAATCCCTAGACATCCAAAAACATAACCCTAGGAGATGAAGCGCCAAAAGTCATGTGGGTTGGGTAAGTTAGTACATCAACTTCCTGGGGTTGTAACTTTTGCATACGATCTCTGTTTTAGGTGTATGATAGCTCGTTGGAAAGGTATCATCAAGGATATTCATTTTGGGGTCTCAATCATGCCTTTTCCTATCATTTAGAACCTATTTCTCAAAAAACCTTCATTTAATCCCTCAAAATGGCCCCAGAAATTAAAACCTGCTAAAAATAGTAAATTGCCAAAATTGCTAGAAAACTATTTTGAGCCAGTCAGAAAAGGTGAGTGACCACCGATATCCACCTGGATCAATCCTCTATCCTTAGGAAGAAATAGTCTCCATTGCGTTGAGTTCCCAAGGGAGAGGGAAGAGCATTTATTGGATCTGCATCTTGGTGAGTTGCTTGTATTGTTGGAGATGTCGCGCTGCTTAGTTTGTGGAAGTCTGTCATGAGCCTGTTGAAGCTGAGGTTGTTCAACAAGTCAAGCTACATGAGAGGAATGTGTGAAGAAGGAATATTTGTGCTTTGCTACAACCTTTTTGACCTTCTTCTCTTGGATAGAAGGTGTAGGGGGCGAGGCTATAGTGGTTGCAGTGTCCTTCTGTTCCCCTTTTGAACAGATTGTGAAGAAGCTAAATTGTGCAGTGTGAGATACTACCTTGTGACACTTTTTAGCTGGAACAATAGTTGGAACTACCTATGGTATTTTGTAGATATGACCCCGCAAAGTAACAATGACACTACAGGGTCGAGACTCATAAACAACATGCCATCTCCACATATATGGTTGTCCCAAGAAAACATCACAGACATCCAATGGGGAAACATCACATAATACCTCATCCTTGAAGGGTTGGATGTCATATGACAATCGACATTTTTGACTGACACGAAGTTGTCGTCCTTGCCGAAGCCACTCGATGTTGTATGGTTGTGGGTGTGGTGTTGTCAACAATCCCAACTGTTTGACGACATCTACTGAGATGAGGTTTTTCTGGCTTCCACTATCAAAAATAAAATGTAGTGGGGTCCCCTTCACCCACATATGTGAATGAAAAAGGTGATCCCCCTCTTCAGGATCTGTTGGTTCTTCTGCTTGATGTTCTTTGGTTGTGACAATAGCAGTGGGGTCTACGTCAATGTTATGTCCTTTACCAGTATTTTCATAATGAGATTATGAATTAGGGTTCAACTCCTTGTATTTGATAACAGCCACCAATGACTATTTTGAGTGACATTCATTGTTGTTTTTCCAGGGGATTTTGTGGAAATCACACCATTTTCTGGTGTCCTTCTTTGTCTTCCCATGACCCTTCTTTTCCTATGTCTTGGACTAGTTTTCGGGAGACTATTTGTTAGGGTCATCTTTTTCATACTTTGGTTGTTGCAGATTTGCAAACCTGAATTCCCGTTTGTTCTGGTGCTTAAATTTCTACTCAATTTTATTAGCATAACAATAAGCAGCACCGAGTGATGAGATGTCCAAAAAATCCATTTAAGTCTGGATGTATCTGTGTAGAGCCCCACGGTATTTCAGAACCAAATTTCGCTCGGACTCTTTGATACCCAGCTTGGTGCGCAAGGTATGGAAGGTATTGGTGAACTCTGGAACGTCTTGGCCCCTCTCTTGCCGCAGTGTGTTCCATCTTATGTACTGGTCCTCAAAGTTTCCAACAGGGTAATATTGTTCCTTTACCGCATCCACAAAACAATCCCAAGTGGGACCGGCCCCATATATTCCAGAATCCTCTGTGGAACTTTTCTCCCAGTAAGTTTTCCACCAATGTTTGACATGAGGGAGAGATTTAAGGAGTGCGAAGGTGATCTTTTCTTTGTCGTAAAAATTGTGAACAGAGAAATAACCTTCTAGCAGAGTTAACCATTTTTCTAGGGCTTCTACATCTATCTGTCCTTCAAATACAAGAATATCAAAATCAACTTGTACCTTGAAAGGCAAGGTGCCTCCAAAGTGGCTGCTTGATGAAGATGTGTCTGATGCTATCGGCAGGCATTTCAGGATGTGGGCAAAAGTCTCCATCATTTTGTCCCTCTGTCACGTCAGAGCTTACTCAAGCAACAGATTGATAGGATCGACTGCTCCGTCGTTTTTCTTTTCTTCTACCATTGAGGGTTTATTTGGTGTGTGAGAATGATTGTCTTCAAGAGAGACAAACTTGAGACCCAACTTGGTATACTCAGACCTCGTCAAGGACATGCACTGAAAAAACGATTAACAGTAGCCTCCTCTGATACCATTGATCCAGATTCTTTTCTGCACGAAATGAGATTAGAGATATAATAAAGAAATGCACAGAGATATCATATATATTCAATAATATAATAGAAATGTATCAGAGATGCAACCATAAACATAGATATACAGTAATACATAATTTCTATTAATGAAATAAATGCACAGAGACTGTAAAAATATAGAGTGAAATACTCGCTAGAATGGTGGCAGCTTATCTGTAAGAAGAGATGGGACGACTACTCGCATTCGCAAGAAGATGATTGCAATGAGGCTCTGAAGGAATTTTTACAATAAATAGAAATGCCAAAAACGATAGACATCCAAAAACCTAACCCTAAGAGATGAAGCACCAAAAGTCATGTGGGCCCCCTTTGGGTAAGTTAGTACATCAACTTCCTGGGGTCGTAACTTTTACATACGATCTTCGTTTTAGGCATATGATAGCTCGTTGGAAAGGTATCGTCAAGGAGATTAATTTTGGGGGATAAATCATGCCTTTGACTATCATTTAGAACATATATCTTGAAAAACCTTAATTTAGGCCCTCAAAATGGCCCCGAAAGTTAAAACCTGCTAAAAATAGTAAATTGTCAAAATTACTAGAAAAATGTTTTGATCCAGTTGGAAAAGGTGGGTGGCCACCGATATCCCCCTGGATCAATCCTCCCTCCTTAGGAAGAAATGGTCTCCATTGTGTTGAATTCCCTGGGAGAGGGAAGATCATTTGCTAGATCTACATCATGGTGATCTGCTTGTATTGTTGGAGACGTCGCGTTGTTTAGTTTGTGGAAGTCTGTCATGAACCTATTGAAGTTGAGGCTATTCAAAAAGTCGAGATACATGAGAGGAAGGTGTGCAGAAGGAATATTTGTTCTTTGCTGCAACCTTTTCGAACTGCTTTTGTTGGATAGAAGGTGCAGCGGGCGAGGCTGTATTGGTTCCAGTGTCCTTTTGTTCCCCTTTTGAATAGATTGTGAAGAAGCTGAATTTTGCAGTATGAGATACTACCTTGTGACACTTTTTAGGAGGAACAATAGTTGGAACTACCTCTGGTATTCTGTAGAGATGACCCCCTAAAGTAACAATGACACTACGGGGTCGAGACTCATAAACAACATGGCGTCTCCATATATATGGTTGGCCCAAGAGAACATCACATACATCCAGTGGGGAAACATCACATAATACCTCATCCTTGAAGGGTTGGATTTCATATGACAATTGACACTGTTGGTGGACACAAAGATATTGTCCTTGCCGAAGCCACCCGATGTTGTATGGTTGTGGGTGTGGTTTTGTCGACAATCCCAACTATTTGATGACTTCTGCTGAGATGAGGTTTTTCTGGCTTCCACTATCAACTATAAAATGCAGCGAGGTCCCCTTCACCCACATCTGTGAATGAAAAAGGTGTTCCCTCTCTTCAGGATATGTTGGTTCTTCTGGTTGAATTGTTGTTGTCATGACAATAGCAGTGAGGTATACATCAATGATCTGTCCTTTACCAATATTTTCATAATCAGATTATGAATCAGGGTTCGGCTCCTTGTATTTGATCTTGGCCACCAATGACTCTTTTGAGTGAAATTCATCGGTGTTGTTCCAGGGGATTTTATGGAAATCACACCATTTTTCAGTGTCCTTCTTTGTCTTCCCGTGAGCCTTATTTTCCTGTGTCTTGGACTGGTTTTCAGGAGACTGTTTGTTAGGGTTGTCTTTGTCATACTTTGTTTGTTGCGGATTTGTAGACCTGAATTCCCATTTGTTCTAGTGCTTAAATTTCTACTCAATTTTAACAACATATTGATAAGCAGCACCGAGTGATGAGATGTCCAGAAAATCCATTTCAGTCTGGATGTATTTGTGTAGAGTCCCACGGTATTTCAGAACCAAATGTCACTTGAAGTCTTTGATACCCAGCTTGGTGCGTAAGGTATGGAAGGTATTGGTGAAATCCGAAACTGCTTGGCCCCTCTCTTGCCGCAGTGTGGTCCATCTCATGTACTGGTCCTCATAGTTTCCAACGGGGTAATATTGTTCCTTTACCGCATTCACAAAAATATCCCAAGTGGGATCGACCCCATATTTTCCAGACTCCTCTGTGGAAATTTTCTCCTAGTAAGTTTCCCACCAATGTTTGACATGAGGGAGAGATTTAAGGAGTGTGAAGGTGATTTATTCTTTGTCGGAAAAATTGTGAACATAGAAATAACCTTCTAGCAGAGTTAATGATTTTTCTAGGGCTTCTGCATCTATCTGTCCTTCAAATATAGGAATATCAAAATTAACTTGTACCTTGGAAGGCAAGGTGCCTCCAAAGTGGCCACTTGATGAATATGTGCCTGATCCTATCAGCAAGCATTTAAGGATGTGGGCAAAATTATCCATCATTTTCTCCCTCTGTCGCATGAGAGATTTCTCAAGCAACAGATTGATAGGATCATCTGCTCCGTTGTTTTTATTTTCTTTCACCATTGAGGGTTTCTTGGGTGTGAGAGAGCGATTGTCTTCAAGAGAGACAATATCGAGACCCAACTTGCTATACTCGGACCTCGTCGAGGACATGCACTGAAAAAATGATTAAGAGCATCCTTCTCTGATACCACTGATCTGGATTGTTTTCGGCACGAAATGAGATCGAAGATATAATAAAGAAATGCATAGAGATATCATAGATATTCAATAATATAATAGAAATGTATCATAGATGCAACCATAAACACAGGTATACAGTAATACATGATTTCTATTAATGAAATAAATGTACAAAGATTGTAAAAATATAGAGTGAAAGACTCACTAGAATGGTGGCAGCTTATCTTTGAGAAGAGATGTGACGACTACTCGCATTCGCAAGAAGCTGATTACAATGAGGCTATCAAGTCATTTTTACAATAAATAGGAATTCCAAAAACCCTAGACATCCAAAAACCTAACCCTAGGAGATGAAGCACCAAAAGTCATGTGGGCCTCGTTTGGGTAAGTTAGTACATCAACTTCCTAGTGTCGTAACTTTTTCATACGATCGTTGTTCTAGGCGTATGATAGCTCATTGGAAAGGTATCGGCAAGGAGATTCATTTTGGGAGATCAATAGTGACTTTAGCTATCATTTCAAACCTATATCTCGAAAAACCTTCATTTAGGCCCTCAAAATGGCTCCGGAAGTTAAAACCTACTAAACATAGTAAATTGCCAAAATTACCAGAAAACTTTTTTGAGCCAGTCGTAAAAGGTGGGTGGCCACCGATATCCACCTGGATTAATCCTCCCTCCTTAGGAATAAATGGTCTCCATTGCATTGATTTCCTGGGGGAGAGGGAAGAGCATTTGTTGGATCTGCATCTTGGTGAGTTGCTTGTATCGTTGGAGACGTCGCGCTGCTTAGTTTGTGGAAGTTGTCATGAACCTGTTGAAGCTGAGGCTGTTCAACAAGTCGAGCTTCAAAGGAAGGTGTGCAGAAGGAATATTTGTTCTTTTATACAACCTTTTAGACCTACTTCTATTGGATAGGGACAAGGTTGTAGTGGTTGCAGTGTCTTTTTGTTCCCCTTTTGAACAAATTGTGAAGAAGATGAATTTTGCAGTATTAGATACTACCTTGTGACACTTTTTAGGTGGAACAATAGTTAGAACTACCTATGGTATTCTGTAGATATGACCCCCCAAAGTAACAATGACACTACGGGGTCATGACTCATAAACAACATGGTGTCTCCACATATATGGTTGGCCCAAGAGAACATCACAGACATCCAGTGGGGAAACATCACATAATACCTCATCCTTGAAGGGTTGGATTTCCTATGACAATCGACATTGTTGGTTGATACAAAGATCTCATCCTTGTCGAAGCCACCCGATATTGTATGGTTGCGGGTGTGGTGTTGTCGACAATCCCAACTGTTTGACAACCTCTGCAGAGATGAGGATTTTCTGGCTTCTGCTATCAACAATAAAATGTAGCGGGGTACCCTTCACCCACATCTGTGAATGAAAAAGGTGCTCCCCCTCTTCAGGATTTGTTGGTTCTTCTGGTTGAATTGTTGTGGTCATGACAATAGCAGTGGGGTCTGTGTGAATGATATATCCTTTAGCAGTATTTTCATAATTGGATTCTAAATCAGGGTTCGGCTCCTTGTATTTGATCTCGGCCACCAATGACTATTTTGAGCGACATTCATCGATGTTGTGCCAAGGGATTTTGTGGAAATCACACCATTTTCTAGTATCCTTCTTTGTCTTCATGTGACCCTTCTTCTTCTATGTCTTGGACTAGTTTTCGGGAGACTGTTTGCTAGGGTCGTCTTTGTCATACTTTGGTTTTTGCAGATTTGTAGACCTGAATTCTCGTTTGTTCTGGTGCTTAAATTTCTACTCAATTTTAACAGCATATCGATAAGTAGCACGAGTGATGAGATGTCCATAAAATCCATTTCAGTCTAGATGTATTTGTGTAGAGCCCCATGGTATTTCAGAACCAAATGTTGCTCGGAGTCTTTGATACCCAGCTTGGTGTGCAAGGTATGGAAGGTATTGGTGAACTTTGGAACTTCTTGGCCCCTCTCTTGCCGCAGTGTGGTCCATCTCATGTACTGGTCCTCATAGTTGCCAACAAGGTAATATTATTCTTTTACCGCATCCACAAAAAAATCCCAAGTGGGATCGGCCTCATATATTCCAGACTTCTCTGTGGAACTTTTCTCCTAGTAAGTTTCCCACCAATGTTTGATATGAGGGAGAGATTTAAAGAGTGCGAAGGTGATCTTTTATTTGTCAGAAAAATTATGAACAGATAAATAATCTTCTAGCAGAGTTAACCATTTTTCTAGGGCTTCTGCATCTATCTGTCCTTCAAATACAGGAATATCAAAATTAACTTGTACCTTGAAAGGTGAGGTACCTCCAAAGTGGCCACTTGATGAAGATGTTCATGATGCTATCGGAAATCATTTAAGGATGTGGGCAAAATTCTCCACCATTTCATCCCTCTATCGTGCGAGATCTTGCTCAAGCAACAGATTGATAGGATTGTCTAGTCCGTCATTTTTCTTTTCTTTTTCCACTGAGGGTTTCTTGCGTGTGTGAGAGAGATTGTCTTCAAGAGATACAAGCTCAAGACCCAACTTTCTATACTCATACCTTGTCGGGTACATGCACTAAAAAAATGATTAAGAGTAGCCTACTCTGATACCACTGATCCAGATTCTTTCCGACACGAAATGATATCAGAGATATAATAAAAAAATGCACAAAGATATCATAGATATTCAATATTATAACATAAATGTATCAGATATGCAACCATAAACAAAGATATACAATAATACATTATTTCTATTAATGAAATAAATGTACAGAGACTGTAAAAATACAAAGTGAAAGACTCCCTAGAATGGTGGTAGCTTATCTCTGAGAAGAGATGTGACGGCTACTTGCATTCGCAAGAAGATGATTACAATGAGGCTCTGAAGGCCTTTTTATAATAAATAGGAATGCCAAAAACCCTATACATCCAAAAACCTAACCATAGGAGATGAAGCGCCAAAAGTCATGTGGGCCCCATTTGGGTAAGTTAGTACATCAACTTCCCGAGGTCGTAACTTTTGCATACGATCTCTGTTTTAGGCGTATGATAGCTCGTTGGAAAGGTATCATCAAGGAGATTAATTTTTGGAACTCAATAATTACTTTGGATATCATTGAGAACCTTGATATTGAAAAACCTTCATTTAGTCCCTCAAAATGGCCCCGGAAGTTAAAACCTGCTAAAAATAGTAAATTGCCAAAATTGCCAGAAAATTGTTTTGAGCCATTCGAAAAAGGTGGGTGGCCACTGATATCCACATGGATCAATCCTCCCTCCTTAGGAAGCAATGATCCCCATTGCGTTGAGTTTTGAGGGTAGAGGGAAGAGCATTTGTTGGATCCGCATCTTGGTGAGCTTCTTGTATTGCTGGAGACGTTGCACTGCTTAGTTTGTGGAAGTCTGTCATGAACCTGTTGAAGTTGAGGTTGTTCAAAAAGTCAAGCTACATGAGAGGAAGGTGTGTAGAAGGAATATTTTTGCTTTTTTGCAACATTTTTGACATGCTTCTGTTGGATAGAAGGTGCAGGGGGCGAGGCTATAGTGGTTGCAGTGTCCTTTTGTTCCCCTTTTGAAAAGATTGTAAAGAAGCTGAATTTTGAAGTATGAGATACTACCTTGCGACACTTTTTAGGTGGAACAATAGTTGGAACTACCTTTGGTATTCTGTAGAGATGAACCCCCAAAGTAACAATGACACTATGGGGTCAAGACTCATAAAAAACATGGCGTCTCCACATATATGGTTGTCCCAAGAGAACATCACAGACATCCAGTGGGGCAACATCACATAATACCTCATCCTTGAAGGGTTAGATGCCATATGACAATAGACACTATTGGTTGACATGAATATCTCATCCTTGCCGAATCCACCCGATGTTGTATGGCTGCAGGTGTGGTGTTGTCAACAATCCCAATTATTTGATGAACTCTACTGAGATGAGGTTTTTATGGATTCTGCTATCAACAATAAAATGCAGCGGGGTCCCCTTCACCCACACCCGTGAATGAAAAATGGTCTCCCCCTCTTTAGGATCTGTTGGTTCTTCTGGTTGAATTGTTGCGGTCATGACAATCGTAGTGGGGTTTTCATCAATGATCTGTCCTTTAACAGTATTTTCATAATCATATTTTGAATCAAGGTTCGGCTCCTTATATTTGATCTCGACCACCAATGACTGTTTTGAGCGACATTCATTGGTGTTGTGCCAGGGGCTTTTGTTGAAATCACACCATTTTTCGGTGTCCTTCTTTTTCTTCCCATGGCCCTTCTTTTCCTGTGTCTTGGACTGGTTTTTGTTAAATTTTTAATTAAAATAAAGTACCAAGGCAAGTGTTTCTCTTCCCTAGGCGCCTAAGGGGGAGAAAGTGCCGAATGTGGGTCCTAGTCATTTAATTTGTGAGATGC
>JZKD02S1673576.1:594105-605010 GCA_000966675.3 Picea glauca | reverse complement strand
AAGTTCTTGGTGAGATGCCAAGAACAAGGAAGTTGAAGCATTCTTGTTGAGAGAACAAGAGGAGCTCAAGCATTCTTGTTGAGAGAACAAGAGAGAGCAAGAGAGAGGTCGAGCTAAAGAAAAGAGACAGCAGATACAATTTCTGGGAGTATTGGCATGCATTCCAAGGCTACCGAATAGCATTTAGTGGCACAGAAATTGAGTCTTAGCAGAGTTTTGGCACAAATTTTGAGACAATCCGTACAACATTAATTGTTGGGACAGTCGTACAGTTGTACGGATTTCTGGTTCATAAATCGAGGAGCAAAGCTACAGGAATGTCCAGATAAGTTTGTGTAAATATCTGAAGATGAATATGTTGTAAAAGAATTTCTCAGAAGCTCATAAATAATACAAATCCCTCTCTCACTGGTTTTCCCCTTGTGGGTTTTTCCAGGTTCGAAGTTAGACCGAATATCTTTGTGTCTATATTTTCTGAGTTTTGCATATTGCTGATATTTTATTTCTGCATTGAAAACAATGTTCAAAATCCTCATGTTTCAGTTCTAAAGTTTATTTTCTGTTAAGTTTTTATATGTTGAAACACCACTGATTCATATGCTGAAACATCGCTGTGAGTATATGCTGAAACACAGTGTTGAGTCATATGATGAAACACTGCTGTGAGTATATGATGAAACACAGTGCTGTAACATATGCTGAAACACAGTGCTGAGTCATATGTTGAAACACCGCTGTGAGTATATGCTGAAACACAGTGCTGTAACATATGTTGAAACACAGTGCTGAGTCATATGTTGAAACACCGCTGTGAGTATATGCTGAAACACAGTGCTGTAACATATGTTGAAACATAGTGCTGAGTCATATGTTGAAACACCACTGTGAGTATATGCTAAAACACGGTGTTGTAACATATGTTGAAACACAGTGCTGAGTCATATGCTGAAACACCGTTGTGAGTATATGCTGAAACATAGTGCTGATTCATATGCTGAAACACCGCTGTGAGTATATGCTGAAACACAAGGCTGTAACATATGCTGAAACATTGTTGAAACTGAGTTTGGCATTTAAATTTGGCTGAAAAATCAGCGAGACTGAAACTGGGTTGGGTTTTGAAAAAAATAACACTTTTCGGAAGACTATTTGTTAGCGATGTCTTTATCATACTTTGGTTGTTGCTGATTTGCAGACCCGAATTCCCGTTTGTTCTGGTGCTTAAATTTCTTCTTAGTTTTAACAGCATATCAATAAGCAGCACCGAGTGATGAGATGTCTAGAAAATCCATTTTAGTCTGGATGTATCTGTGTAGATCCCCACGGTATTTCAAAACCAAATGTCGCTTGGAGTCTTTGATATCCAGCTTGGTGCACAAGGTATGGAAGGTATTGGTGAAATATGAAACTACTTGGCCCCTCTCTTGCCGCAGTGTGGTCCATCTCATGAATTGGTCCTCATAGTTGCCAACAGGGTAATATTGTTTTTTTACTGCATCCACAAAAAAATATCAAGTGGGATCGAACCCATATATTCCAGACTCCTCTGTGGAACTTTTATCCCAGTAAGTTTCCCACCAACGTTTGACATGAGGGAGAGATTTAAGGAGTGCGAAGGTGATCTTTTCTTTGTCGGAAAAATTGTGAATAGAGAAATAACATTCTAGCAAAGTTAACCATTTTTCTAGGGATTCTGCATCTATTTGTCCTTCAAATACAAGAATATCAAAATTAACTTGTACCTTGAAAGGCGAGGTGCCTCCAAAGTGGTCACTTGATGAAGATGTTCCTGATGCTATCGACAGGCATAGTAATTGGGCTAGAGTTGCTCAAGGAAATGGAAGAACAAATGCTAGAAATTAAGAAAAATTTAAAGGTTTCCCAAGACAGGCAGCAAAGTTATGTTGATAAGAACATAACCCACAGAGATTTTAAAGTGGGCGACCATGTTTTATTGAAAGTGAAAGCCAATAGAAGTTCCCTAAAGCTAGGAAGTTGCTCCAAGTTGGAAGCCAAATTTTGTGGGCCATTTGAAATCCTACAAAGGATTGGGCCAGTTGCATATATGCTTGCATTACCTACATCCATGACTATACATAATGTGTTTCATGTTTCATTGCTTAAGAAATATATACCTGATGATAATCATGTTATCAATTGGAATGTGATTCAGGTGGAGCAAGAAGGTGTCTTGCAAGTGCATCCTATGCGCATATTGGACCAGAAAACCAAAAAGCTCTAGAATCGATCCATAGGGATTGTAATGGTCTGGTGGACCTGGTACGGTCCTAATGACACGACATGGGAGAATGAGGATGTTATGCAGGTAGAATACTCGCATCTTTTTGAAGATTTTGGAAATCTTGTTAATGTTTTGTAAAAGTTGCACTGAGGAAAATGAAAAAATAAGGGGAGGAGATTGTAATACCCCAAGGACGTGCCCCAATTATGTCTATGTATTGTAAACATGTTTTATAGGCTAGTGAGCCAAGTGTATATAAGCTGGTGGGATTTTGTGTTTATTAGGCCAGAGAGCCTAGGAGATAAAGGCCCGGAGCTTGTTTTTGTATATGTAATTATGTAGATCATTAATATAATATATAAACATCGTTGCATGTCGACCAACCATGAAGAAAGAGTGATTGGGGACTAAGATTCTACAGAATGGGTAAGGAAAAGGGGGTTGAAATGTTGGAAGAGGGGCTAATCTTGAGGGCTTAAGTCCCTAGGAATAATAATTTATTATTATTCCAAAGTGGTGTGAAAGGTATGCTTTTATCCTAAGTCCTGGGAGAGGCAACGCATGCAGCTCCAACGCGTGAAAAAGGGAATGCATACTTGATGGAGTGCATGCAGCTTCATAGGAGACATGTGACGGCCCATGCACATGCAATTTAACCCAAGAATTGAGCCATGATGGGGCTTCATCCTCCATTCTTCCATCTGTTGTCTGAACCATGTTACCTCTTTGATCAACCTCTGCTTAATTTTCTTATCACACATTCCTGATAACCATAACCAAAAGTTGACTAGTGTATTCCTATGAATCTCATGGCCTCTGTATTTGACCTTTGAAATATTCATGCACGCATCTGAAATCCGAAATCGTGAGGTCATCCTATGATTTTTTCTTGAGAAGTCGATGCATCCTCAGTCTATACCTGTTTTCCCTTTGCGTTGGACCTCTGCATAATCATGCACATCTGTGAAACTAGTCAGGAGGGAAAGTCCAACCTGTGTGTCATGTGAACCCAGTTTATCCACACTGCAATCTGAGTTCATGTTTAACTGTTTGGGTCATTGTTTTCTATGAAGCCTGAGCATACCACAATTTTCTATACCGCGTGTGTTTTAACTGTGGGTTGTTGTGGCCATGTAATCCCTTGGCTAAATGTGATTTTCTACCATCATTTGTTCCTTGTTGAGCCTTAATATTGTCCCCCTTGTGTTGGAATGGAGCTAAAGAAGAAGGTTGTCTGGCTTGTGTGCAACACTCCCTCTAGGTGAGGGAGGTGGTTTTGGTTGAAGAGGCAGGTTGTCAGGCTTGTGAGCAACTCTCTCTAGGTGAGAGAGTGCACAGAGGAAGTGAGAACTTCTGGAAGGGCTCTTGTAGCTACCACAGAGCTCGGAGAATTCTGGTCTGGACTGTTGCTAAAGTCCAAGGCAAGGAAGGTTTAGCAGTCGAAGGACTGTCATGGTGACAATGAAGGTGTATACTCATAGGGTAGGATAGGAATGTTGGGAATGACAGTCTATGAGAAGTGGGCATAAGTGGTTGCTAGGAGAGAATCCTTCCTCATAAACTGTGTGTCGTCCCGTTGACCTTGCCTAGCCTAGGACTCCCTTGCCCAGTGGAGCTTAGTCCCAACTTGTGGGTGACCTACTGCTGAGAGTGATGAGAAGCACGGTCTAAGGCTGAGAGGTTCATGGAAGTTCTGCACACAGTTGGTGGTCTTATGCCAGTTTAAAAGATAAGTATTAATTATATACTAAATTTATATTTGATGCATGTTTATTTCTTGAAATGTTATCATGTATTCCACTACAAGTTTAAATTGTTGTTAATTATGTTTAAGTATGTATGACATCATTAAATCCATGTTAAGTATGTTAATTTTATTTAATTCATATTCTTTATAAGTAAATATATATATACTCCGCATAGTAGCGTTTCCTGGTAGTGGGGTTGATGGTCGGGGACGTTACATGATGATTTTCATAGGGGCCACTAGACTAGAAAAGAGATAAAGAAGAATTGAGTGTAAACTAGGTTGAATAAGAAATATTCTACCCAGAAGGGTAAAGAAATAAAAGGTCAACTTGGGAAGTTTTTCCTCAATTTTTATCAATAAATATTCCTAGGATACGTTGCAAAGGGATTTGTTGAGCAAGGGTTCCCCTAGGATCTTATATGGAAGGATCTCTCTTTGAAATCTAAAGACTCTAGAAATGTTCATCTGGATTGACATAGGGGTATTGAAGAAGACAATTTTGGGTGTGGCTTGATTGATAAGATATATTTAGGCTAACATAAAAGTATCTAGGGTTGACATGAAGCTAAGGATTCTTAAAGAGTAGGAACCTCCATGAGGAGGGTGTCATCAACAAATTGGATATGTGAGAGAGGGTCTACATTCGGGTGGAGAGAAAGACATTTAGTGTCACCATTTAAAAAACTTTCTTGAGGAATATACCCAAAACTTCAGTGTGATGATATATAGAAAGGGGGATAGGAGACCCTCAGGCATAATCCCTCAAGAGGTGTTAAAGGTGGGGGAGGGAGATATACTAAATAGGATAGAGAAGAAATTGGAAGACACTAGGTTTCCAATCCATTGGATTCAATCCTAACAAAACCTAAAGGATGAAAAAATGTGTTGGAGGAAGGTCATGCTTAAGTGATCATATGCCTTGGACATGTCTAGTTTGATCAATGTGCCTATTTTTCTGTTCATGTTTAAAGAATGTATGGATTCATGGGAAGGAATGATTCCACCAATGATTTTCCTACCTTCTACAAATCCCCCTTGCTCTAGGGAAATAATCAAATTCAATATTGGCTTTAAATATTTAACAACTAATTTAGAGATAATTTTATAAATGACATTTCATAAAGAGATTCAATTTTACTTATCTTCCATATTTTATTCATGATCCTTTGGTATCATCATTAAGAAGGTTGAATTGAAGGCCTATAATAGTGTGCCTAAATATTTGGACTCCTCTACAATCTCCCAAACCTTTTTTCCCTATGATTGGCCAAAATGTTTCAAAGAAGTTAGTGGTGAAGCCATCTAAGATCAGGGATTTCCCTCCCATTTCCTTAATAATTTTATCTACCTCTTCCCTTGATATGAGGCAGACTAGATTTAGATTCTGTTCTAGTGAGACAGAGGTTGGAATATAATTGTTAATGTATTGGATTATGTTATAGAAATATTTTCCTCACCCCATATTATCTCAATTAGTTTACATCATCAGCTAAGAAGAGCCTTGTTTATATCCTTTGTAGCTTGAAACCTTGTACTCTACAAGGAAACATTCCCCTGAGTGTCCATATCATGCGTGCACCTCTTTGAATTGAGCATAGTTATGTTCCACTACTGAAACTAGTTGTTTACTCATGACACTTGTTTCCTCCTTTATATCATAGCATTAATTTGTCTATGAAAAAAAAAAAAAAACAGGAGGGAAAAGGATATTATATCATGTTGGTAGTAGTCGTGTCGCCTTTGAATAGGGAACAAACTTTTGAGTCCACTTGTCATCCAAAGTTTGGGTTTAGCATGACCTTAGGAAGCTAATCTCGTTACTTAGAGTTTACTCCTCTGACTGGTTAATCTTCCAGTCCCTATCGAGAGTTTGATTGGTGCCTCTTGCATAAAACGATTTCATCATTAAGTCTATGCTGCCAGATTCATCCATATATCTCATGCTCTTGTTCAAAGTATGTCTATCAGCCTATGTTGGCCATTTCTCAGAACTCTTGGCTTTGCATGTCGGCCATACCCTCAATTTTTCTTAGAGTTACATGAATTTTTAGTCCTATCGTGCACCCTAATCCTACTTTCATTATGGGTAGGTAACCTTGAACCCAACAGTCGACACTTCCTCATTGGTCACTAACTGGGGGTTTTCCCTTGTGTTTGACGGCAAGAAATCTATTCAAACAATGGGATTTGTGCAGTGTCTTGGATGCCATTAGCCTTATTGGTGATTTCCTCACCTTTCTCGATAGTTTTCCTTATTGGCTTCTATTCAGAGGGTCTTTTTGTGAATTGCTTGCATCTGGTGCATGTGAAAGATGCACATGGTCGTTGGTTCATGAACATGTTCTTTGTCTGAGTTTCTCAAAATCATCAATATCCTACTTTGTACCTCGTGTTGAATGATGAGAGATTCCTTAATTATCTCCTTTCAATGGGTCTCCTTCCATCGAATTCATATTATCTATTCTGTAAATGAGACCTAGAGTCCTATGAGTACCTATAGGCTTGCATTCATCAGTGGCAGGTTCTCTCACCATCAACAGTTAGGAATACATCAATGTCTCCTAATAGATGGATTCTTCAAGTGTTCGAAATCAACACCTTTATTCACACTTGTAAGAATGTTCACGGTGCCTTGATACCTACTTTCATTATCAGTAAGTTGTCTCACATTTTTTAACAGTATAGCTTAATGATCAATAATCAAACGAAGTCTCATTGTGTTCGACCTCAACTCCTTTATTCACATAATGTAGACTTGCACCTTTTTCAGATCGAGTAGAATACTTGAAAACACCAGTTAATAGTCGCATCTTTGCTAAGTTGTTGCTATCATTGATTGGACCAGTACCCATATGAATTCAGTGATCATGGGAGATCATATTGTACTCCATTGTATACAGATATCTTCAGATTGATTTTGAGATTGGTTTTCACTAGGCCTTGTTCGTTACTATGACAACCTATGGCATGTATCTACTCTTGTATTGCCTATTCATGGCCATGAAAAATTGTTTGGTATATTTCCACATGGATATGCAGTGTAATTCAAATTGGAAGCCATGTGCACAAAGTCAGTATGGATTTTAATATTCTTATGAGAAACTAGTTCATCTAGCTGGGTCTCCATTACTCCACTTTTGGGAATTATAATATATTTCAGCCATTGCAGATACTCCTCTGACCTCACACATTATGGGGCATTTTTTATAGAAATATTTTCCTCACCCCATGCAAACTTTCTTAGAAGGCCTTTTCCATTTCCCTATGTAGAATTGAAGTCCCTTTTTGTAGTTCCCGGAGCTAAATATTGTATTTTTCCACATATATGCACCTTAACAACTATACAACATGTGTATATGCAAGTTGCACCATTATAGCCCACGTACATTGGGTTTTGTGCTCAAAATTAAAAAATGGTGTCGGTTTTCCATGTTACGTCATGAGATCCATGATCCTTGACCTTCCATATACTATAAATGTTCTGAATCGGCCCTTCAGTTCCATTTGAAGGCTATAAATGGGCCATATCCAATCTGTGGAGAAGAGGAGAATAATTCAACTTTGAGAGCAAAGTTACTCTGGATATTATTCACTTCATATTGAGTCTGCATCCCTTTGTCCTTTTAAGTCTAAACACATTATTCATCCCCCAAGCTCTTCCTTGTTTGATGGATAACCTAATTTTCTCTCTAATATGAGCTTTCCTTTGGTGGAGGATTGAAGTGGTGGAGGACCAGCTGGAAGGGACTTAGTTTCTCAATTTCGAACGTGTAGACACAGAAGTTTGTCATTCATACGCTTATGTTAATTACATTTTAATAAAAATACTCTTTTCTCGTCAAATTAATGTCTTGCAAATATTTGAATTTTTATTCCATTGGAATATTTGTTATGAATATTAATGGATTATGCTATTATATGTGCTAACTTTCTATATTATCACCATATGCTTGCGTATCTTGGTTGTTGAGAACAAGTTTCAAGTGTATTGCTTTGAGTCAAGTGCTCAATGGTGGACTTCATCAAACGTCTGGACAAGGTAGGATCTTTATCTTGTCTTATTAGCATATTTTTTTATATAGCATACTTGATATTAGATTTGATTTCTGCAATCATTTTCGTCTGTTGTAGTTTACCTCGTGCCATAGAGTGATTTTCCTCGTAACAGATTGCAACTTCATGATCTTCCTCTGGTTATTTTAGGAGGAGGATAAATTTATTTTTCATATCTATGTCAATCTCATTGTGTTTCTATATATTCTCTCTTGCTAAATTTTGTAAGGCCACTATCTTATTTTTTTTTCTTCTATTGAGGATAAAGTTATGGAAAAAATTCATGTTCTTATCTCCACACTTAGCCATTTAAATCTAGATTTATTTCCACAATATCTCTTATTTCTTCTCCATTTGATCAATTTCCTCTTTTAGATGGTTCTATTTGATGAATAGGTTTGTATATTGATCATTCTAAATGATTTATCTCTACACCATCTCCATTTATTTCTCTACTAGAATTTTGTCCTCAAAGATGTTCCCAAAGATTTATTTATTCCAAATTTTTATCATATACTTGACATGTTTCAATTTATATTGGCACTGATACACTGTACCTACTAGATCAATTATTTTGTGCCACTAAGTTGTAATAATTTTCATAAAATCTGGGTGTTCCATCCAAAATTGTTCGAAGCAAAAAGGATTTGGTCATGGAGTGCAATTTCTTTCCGGGAGAGAAGGATCGACCAATGGTCAGATCCTATGGAAGGTAAGATTTCAGCTTATATATTCCACCCTATTTGGATCATAACTTTAGATATTAGGAATCGATTGAGTCTAGCCACGATTTGGTGGTGGCTTCCTCTTTGATTGTTCTAGGTGTGATTACCATTATTAGTTGGGATATAAATCAACCACAACATCTCTATGGTCTCCTTAAAGTATTCTCTTTCATATTCTAGTTTTTGAACACCACCTTTCTTTTCATAAAGGAATGTAATCATATTGAAATCCCCACCAATGATCTAGGATCTATCCTTCATTGGTACTCCTAGGATATTAATGGAGTCAAGAAAGGACCTCTTCATTAATGGAATAAGAGGGACATATATGTTAGATAAATATCCATATTATAAGGTTCATACAATCCTATAATTAGTTGAAATAAATCTTGAAGTAGTTGAAAGGATGTCTAATTGGATTACATTTGGGTCCCATAGAAGCACCAACCCTCTTGAAGCTCCTTCTTCTTATACTACCTTAGTTTTACAGTGTATCCACACTTTCTCGGCTATGTTTTTAATTGTTTCTATGTCACTCTTAATGTCTCGTAGCATCATAATGGATGGTTTTCCTGGATGATTGTTTTTTTTCCAAAATCTTGTGTTTTGATGGTGCATTCAGACCTCTAATATTCTAGGAGATTATCTTCATTTTCAAATTTGTTTTGGGTGGATAAGTACTTCTTTGGGATACACATAGTTTTCCATGAGTATACCAAAAGAGATCCAGTTTCTTCTGGTGGTTGTTTGGATTATTTTCTACCTCAGTTATTCTCCTCTATTACTATATTTTATACACCTTTAGAGGGTTTTTACTAATTCCTAATCCTTCCAAAGTTGACGCGTTCTTGGCAGAATTCCCCACTTTCCCTTTATGTTTTATGATATCTTTTTGGAATTTTTGCAATTGACTCTTTAATAGTTAGTTTAATTGTTTTTCACTATTCTCTTCTACCAAGGATGGTATATCAATTTCAAGATATTATTGCTCGATATATTATGTGATCATATCCTCTTCTTAACTCTGGGTAATGTCTTATATTATAACCATGTCATGCATATATTCTTCCCCCTACCTTTCTTCCACTATGTTTAACTTTTGATTTGTTTCTCTTGATTTTTTAGACTTAATATTTTTATCTTGTTTTGCTTCCTTTCTTGCATATAGATACGATGGGCCTTCCCCACTATTTTTTCCTTATTTGTCCCTATGCTAGGGCTTGAAAAATATTGGAAGGATTGTTTTCCTCATGGGTGTTACACATTATTTTTGTCATCCCTATGACCGTTAATGATGTAAACCTATCTGTTGCCTTCAAAGAGATCAGTGGCCTGAATTCTTGAAGAAATAAGGGAGACGAACTTTGCCTGAGAGAAGAAGTTGTACTTTCCTTTGTAAAAACCCTACTAAGGAAGATTTCCTCAAGTTGTACTATACACAAGATGCGGAAATGCCTAATTTTTGCACCTTTCTATATAGCTAGGTTGTGGAGTTTCCGCAGGCTGCACTATAGCTAGGGTGCGGAAATTCCTGTACGTGGGAAAAACGAGTGTCTTCTTGATGCTAATAGAAGGAGAATATTCTATGGTGAGGTGGCCTCTGAACGGTTTGGATATTACTCTATTTCATGATTTAGTGGGATCATTCTAACCTCCTCACCTTATCCTCTTCAGCTTATAAAAGGAGAGGAGCTCTCATGGAGAAAGTTAGCTTGGGAATTTTAGCTTGATGAGGGTTTGAGTTGTTTTGGCTTGAGATTGTTAGCTTGGTTAGAGTGGCTTTGAGCTTTTCTTTGTCAAGATAGATTGTGAGTAGCTATTAGATACAAAGTCTCAGAATCCATTGGAGAAAGAAGTGTGTGGAAAGCAAGGAACTATTGGAAGGAACCTAACAACATCAAGACATCTGGTTGTATCTTTCTGTTGGAGATATGTCTATAACAGAAGACTGACGCAGATGGTTAAGGTTGTCATTGATGGCAATCGGTTATGGAGCATTCAAGGATGTCAACACGAACACGAATGCTGGAACATGAATGCCGGAAAACAGGTGCTGGAACACGAATGCTGGAACACAGGTGCTGGAACACGAATGCTGGAACACGACTGCTGGAAACACGAATTTTGGAACACAG
>JZKD02S1673576.1:570385-585633 GCA_000966675.3 Picea glauca | reverse complement strand
CAGTGGGTGCTGGGATTCTGTGGGAGTTGGTGCTCTCAGCCAGTTGGTGTTGGCAATCAGAGGTTGTAGCCTCTATGAGTTGGTGCTCATAAAAGATGAGATGTAACGAAGTTGAGGCTTGTTGAACATCTTAAGAAGACGAGGTTTTTTCCCTGGTTGGGTTTCCTCTTGAAAAATCTGTGTCTCGTACTTATGAATGAATGTTGTGTGTGATTGTTGTTCTTTATACTATCTGCTTTATGTTTATAACTCTGGATTTCACAGTTAAGACTCACTGCCACTAAGATTAATGATTCAAAGTTAAAAATGAGAGTAAATGGTTAATAATCTACACTAACTGATTCACCCCCCCCCCTCCCAGTTAGTTCATACCTGTAACACTTTCTTCCACATTCTTTAATGAAGATATACTTTTATTTCCTATATGAATGTTATTTGTCCATATTGTATGATTCCTTGATCACGTAGATAGTTTCATATCAAACAGACTCTGTTATTCTTGTCTTCGTTGGCTTGTGTTTATTTGCAGATGTTTCTCTATAAGCCTCATGACAGAGCTTGGATTGCATTGGCGAAGTCATATCTTCGATATTTAAAAAGTATGTTCTAGATCCATTTCTCATTTGATAATTGAAATCTAAGGAAAGAGTAGTGTACTGACTTGTTTTGTTCTAGTTTCGTAGTGAATCTAGGGGGATTGATTTGTGTTCACACTTAACAATTAGCCTGATAACAAAATTGGCTACTTCGTTGGGGAACAAATTGTTTTCCTAGGATCTGAAACTAGGACCAATGAGTCATGAAAGGAATCATAAGGGTACCACCACTCGAGGACTAAAACTAGGAACTCTTTCAAAGAAGAATGAGCATAGAATCATCCTGAACCCAAAGTTTCTTTGCGTCTGCGACCAAAAATCTGTCAACTTCCTCTTCATACAATCTAGTAGTGTAGTGCTCCAGTCAAATATCTATGCATTTAAGCATTGGACTGCATAGTTCATATGTGCATGGGACGCCTGATGTAGAGTCCCAAAACTAGTCATCTTCCCAATAAGAAACACAATTGCCTGTTGTGTTAAATCTGTGATCTTGCTTATGGGCACCTGTGAGCTCGATCAATCTGTACTAGCCTCATAGTAAAGTCCTATCAGTTCTGATATGTTATGAGGCCCCAAAGGAAATGCCCAGAAATTGATTGGTTCCCCTCTCCTGGAGAGGCCAGTCAAAAAATATATGTCCTCTGTAGTAGGCACTAGTGACTGCCCCTCTAACATAAAGGCCTCTGCGTCAGGATGCCAATAATCAACCAAGGCATTCAGTAGCCTAGGTTGTGCCTGCATAAAAGGACATAGGAATAACTTGAGCAACCCACATTGAATTAAGGAAGAAAACAAATTGGGTTCTTCCCCGAACAACTCACTAATCTCCTCATGCTCTCTTTCCCTCCAGTCAACATACATCCTGCAAAACACCAAGTTCGGGAGGGTTAACCCTTGATTTTTAAAAAACATTTCATTAAATAAAGGGTCCACGTGGGCTATAATGATGACAGTCACATGTACATGCGTGTAGTTTTTCTCTGCCCGAGTGTACATGCGGCTTGTCATAGGACATCCCACATGGACCTAGGGATTACTTTTTGAGGGTCAACACCCCCCAAAAACTTGAAACTAAAAGCATAAATAAAGATTTAAATTACAAGAGGAGAGATTTTATACTTACTTGGTCCAGACGGATGGTCGTTTCGTCCACTGTAGCTCTCGGAATCACCACTTTTATCAAAGGGGTTTTTTTTCTCCAGAGTCAATTTCCAAATCAGCAATGGTGATAATGAGATGTCAGCTTCTATTTAAAGACTTTTTGGCCCCTTTTTGTCATTTTTTTTTCCCCCCCTTATCATTTTCTTTAAATTGAAAACCATTTAGAGTGATTCAGGAGTTGTGTTGGAAGGTTATGATCGGGTATCGGGACTTCTTTTTGGATTTTTGGGTCACTTTTGATGGTCCGTGGAAAAACACTCAGATGATCAACTTGAGCATATAGGTTAGGTTTCCACCCCGACTTTTGTATCTCGTTGTGTTTATCTCTTTGCCATAGGATCGATTCCATCAGGTTGCGACACAGAATCATCATTATTTCTTTAGAAGTGTCACGATTTGGTGGTAGAGCTTACCGAAACATGGATGCCCTAGGCAGATCCTAGTTGTGTTATGGTGTCCATGTTGTCACTAATGAATGTAGGCTTGGGAGTCCTTTTTATTTTTTCTAATTACGAGTTTGAGCCTAATTTGCATGATTCCTTTTCACTCTTGACCTCACCCTTGGGACTCCCAAAGAACATAATGGGTCTTGTTTTAAGCCCTTTTCAGACCCTCTAAACATGAAAAGATTGTCGAGCGATCTTGTGTCCTTTCACGCTCGTTAAACTGAAATTTGAAGTCATGTCTATCCAACAGTAGTTTACCCCTTTTTTGTTCTGGATGGTCAACTGTATGAACAAAGGTATACTCTAAGGAACTTTAGGTCTCTAGAAGAGTACTCTCAGGTATCATTTTAACCATTTTTTGGACCTGAGGGACTAATTGTACGAAAAAGGAACCCCCACAGAGTCCATATTTAAGCTCTTTTCAGACTCCCTAAAATTGAAAAGATCATTGAGTGACCTTATTCTTTCACACTCGTTAAAATGGTCTAGAAGAACATTCCTGACGGAGTCCATAGTTAAGTTTTTTTCAGACTGCTTAAAAATGAAAAAATGGCCAAGTGATCTTGTCTTTATCACACTCGTTAAAATGGTTTTGAATCGACGTATTTTCGGTGCTAGTTTACCCCTTTTTCGAATCGACTAGACTACCTTCGAAAAAGGTACCCCAGTGGAGTCTCCTTTTATGTTTTTTCAGACTCCCTAAATATGAAAAACCATCAATCTTACCTTCTCTGGGCTCGTTAAACTCACATCGAAGGAAGTTACCATTGTGTGTTTTATTAATCGCATTTGCATACCCGTGTCTTTGGCCTAATGTTGGCTCCATGTTTCTCTCAATTGAACCATCTAAAGCATGCCTTATATGCAAACCCTATAGTACTTTTCCTCTGCGTCTTGACACCTTTGGCCCCTGGAGGATTTTTCCCAAGTGTCCTTACTTTGAACATTAGTCTTTTTCCTGCGCCTTGAACTTGTATGTTTGCACCACTCATTCCTCCTTTGTAATGTAACATTCTTTTATTATTTTTCCAAAATTATTGAAAAAGACAAAAAAAATCAAATATACCCCAAAAAGAGGAAGGGAAAAGTATTTTCTTTATTGGCAACATAATGAGTCGCCCTTGGATAAATCACATCTGTTTGTTTGTTCGTCAAACTCTGGATTTAATATGACGTTAGGAAGTTTTTCTCGCTACATAGAGATGTCTCCTCCTCTGTTTGGTTATTCTTCCAAACATATGGAGAGTTTGTGTTTCCTCCTACCTCTTAAACTTAGGTTAATGCCATACTACCTGAGTCTCATCATTTGTTGTGCTATTGTCCAAAAGAATGTTTTACCAAGCTTGAGTCAGCCCCTTTGTAGTTTGGCTCTTGCCCTCATGCCCGACCATCCTGAACGTCCAATTAAGTCTTTGTTTGAAATCAATGAAGCCTTCAGTCTAATCATCAAGATTCTCTAGTCCATGACCGATGAGCCATCGAATACCTCTGGGTAGTGAATTCATACACTCATATTACACTCCTACCTGAGTTTTGAAGATTTTGAAGTTGTTGCTCGAGCCCTGAAGACCTCATCTCCAGCCATCAAGCCTTATTAGCTTCTAGAAGATGGATACTCTACACATATATCCTTTTGATTTCAAGATGTAGCTCCGTTGTGTATTGCTCGTGGATACACTTTATATAGTTATATGACATGGATCTACAATGTATTTGATTGGTATCCATGATTTTATTTTATCCTGAGCATGGGTATGCCCGCCTCGGTGAGACAATTATTATTTTGCAAATGACACCTCCCGATTTCTAGTCCCTGGGCTCACTTGTTCAGCACATCGGTGAATATTGTTAATGCATTTCGGCCATCAGTTGCTATTTTGAACTCACACATTAGGGGGCATCTGTTATAACCCTAATTTTCACCAGACATGCTTACCTAGCATCGGGCCATCTCAGATTCCTTCTTTGCAAAAACATTGTTGAACAACTCTTCTTAAAAAACCCTTTTATAAAGGCCCATACACCCTGCTCCATTATTGTACGCCTGTACATGCTAGCTGACCCAATAAATACCACATGTACCTACAAAATCATGAAAAAATGAAATTTGTTGATGGAACACATAACTTTGGGTAAGTTAACTAAACCTTTCGGCCATGCATGGCTAGAAATTCGACCAAATACCTAGCTTCTTCTAACCTATAAAAGAAGGGTTAGGGGTCTCATTTGGAGGAGTAGAATCATAGTAAAGAAATTATACCCGATGGAGCATTCCCTTTGTCCCAACCTTTAGCCATCCTTGTGCAAAGATAAGTATAGAGAAAATTTGTTGGAAGACAATTGAAGAAGAGCCCAGGACCAAGATCGAGGAGCAGTAGCCGACTTTATCATTGTAAGGTATCATTGTGAAGTTAATAAAAGAATTTATTTTCTCACCCCACCATATGATATTGTCATTATTGGAATATTGATTATATGATTGATTAAATCTCTAACCCATTAGTTCATAGATCAAATGCATGTGGAGTTCTTTGTTTGTCCTTAGTGAATGCAGGTCAGCATTGGGAGAAGATTTGCAGTCAAAGAACGACCAAGCATGAAAAGGGATCGAAATCAAACACGAAGAATAAGTTACGTCAACTTAATCTCTTGAGCCTCGTATTTACATATGAGTAATGGGGGTCTAGGCATGGGATGATGGTAAAAAGTAAGAATATTTAGGTCATTTATGCATGCATGATAAAACCCTTTGTGCCAGTCCGTAGGACGGATTTTCCACCCACAACACCAGTGCGGAAACTCCGCATCCTACCCATATCTGGCCTGCGACGATCAAGGATTTACGCACTGTGTTAGTCTTCCAGCCTGTGGCGATTGTGAAAAAAAATGTTTTTTGGTGGTTTTCCCTGCCCAGATCTGTGATATGGTTCTGAGGTGATTTGTTGGGTCTGATTATAGTCTGCTTGACAAAATTTGAATTTTCTTTCAGCCATCTGTTGGCAGCCATTTTGAAATTTTATCTTTTTCTTACAAGATGCCTAAACAAGGGTTTTGAACCCTCAATACTCGTCGCAATTCTTTAAGACAAAACGACACTATTATCTTACGCATTCGTACACCTACCTTTCGTTTTCATTTTCACGACTGTAAGCATGAAAACCTTGAATTTGGAAGCCATGTTGATGGCATTAAAATCATCCTTGGATTGTTATGAATCCTTTTGTTCATGTGGTCATAAATTTTTCACCCCTATCTCACTAAAATTCATACATGTGTCAAAACACCAAACCTTTATTCACTTTGCATTTTTGTTAATATGGTTTCAATTTATAAATTCATGATGCAATGATTTTTAGTGTCTCTGATTAAACCCATGGTGTAATGGTCGATGTAGTGGTTTCTTTAAATCATACAAATACTATTGTTAATTTAACATTCGAACCAATTGTTGGTTATGAACACTATGGTTTTCAAATGGTTATTTGATATTTCATTTGGTCAAAATCTTTTGGTTATGTATGTTATGGCTTTCGATGATTATGTGAATAATCCATTTTTTATTTGGTGTACAAATCTTTGGATTGTGATGTGAATGAAGTTATTACCAAGGCGTCATCGATTGTACATGCCACATGATAATTTTGCATGGTTTCAATTCACCCCACCACCCTCGCACACATAAGCATTAACGTCTACCTTGCACCTTGGGCTACCTCTGCTTGTTTTGGAAAAACCTGCAGGAAATTAGTCCTGTGTCTACCCTGTCCAACCCCCTCATCATTTACCCTGTTGACTGCGTTCTCTCTCCTATGGCTCATGTAGTGTGCATAAAACCCAATGGCATCCAAACGTTGTTGTTGTTTGATAATGCTCATGCGGACCTGGAGAGTAATGGCTGGTTAGCTTTCGTCCAAAAATTTGAGGGTTTCAACCTCGCAATTGCTTAGCAGTTTTCCCTCACATTTGATGGATGCAGGGCCAAAGTTGGAGATATCCAACTCGAATTGAATGAGAAATTCCTCAGCTCAGCCACTAGTTTTCCAGCCAAGGGGCGGAGATGGTTTAATAATTCGAAGGTGGATGAAGTGCCATGACCGCTCCTATTTATCTCGAGGAAAATTATCAGTTGTGACAAAGGTATGCCAGTCACGGCCCTTAAGTCTAGGTGGAATGATATATTGGCCATTATTAAGCAATTCGTTACTTGCGAAGGTAGATATGGTTTAGTGTTTCTTTACCATCTCTGGTTGCTTATGAATTTCATATATTTCCCTTTGAATATGCCTCATTACCTCCTTCACAGTCTGTATAAAATGGATAAATGATTTAAGAGGGAGAAGGTTGACTCCAGCCTCTTCCATCACTGTTTGATTAAAATTGTTATTTTTCATCATTTGAGGTTGAGTGGTGATTGTTGGGAAGCTCTCCTGTTGAGGAATGTCTTTACTACTCCTGAATTTGGTCAAGTGGACAAGACTGTGGTCACCAAAACCCTTGTCGGGCCTATCGTGCCACCTCCTACACTCTTACCCACTATCGAACCCTTGACCTACCCCAACGATGACCTACCCGACACCATGCCTGATGCATGTTTAAAAGATAGTGCTAATCTTGTTAAGAGGCCTGCAAGAAAAAAGGGCAAGGGAAATACCGATGTCAATAGAAAGGCTAAGAAGGTTGCATGTTGGACATCTAGGTGTGCTCGTAATAAGCCCAAACAAAACACATAAAAGAAGCCTATTGTTTTGAGCGAAGATTCGGATTCTGATATTGAGCGATTTCTAACCGAGGAGTACCCATACTCTCACGACCTTTGTTCTGTCAAACCCTACGACTACGTATCCAACATTACGCCGTGCCTTAAGGATGACCCTAACTTCCCTGGGATCAAGTTTGACAGTGGAACCCCTGGCAATTTAAAATATTCCTCACCTGTAATGGCACGGCCCGATCAACCACAGTGCACTGAATGCAACTCTTGGCTCGAACAATACTATACATATGTCCCTCTGTTGCAATCCCAAATAAAGTCCTTGGAGGACTGAGTGACTGTGTTGTCTAAGGAAAATGATAGACTGCAAGCTAACGATAAGAGGAAAAAAACCACAGGCTCTATCCTATTCAAAAATGTTGAGGCAGTCACTGCCATTGTTAATTCAAGGTTAGCCTAACCGAGTCGTATCCCTAGAGCCAAGGTATGATATTTCAACAATGATTTTAGAATGATGTCATTTGTTTTGAATTAGCATAAACAATTTGGTTTGTTTTGAATTGGCATAAACGATTGTGTTTGTGTTGAATTAGTATAAAATATTTGTTTGATAAATCAAATATAGTTTTGTTTTGATTGAATTGATTCAATAGGATTTTGTTTATTTTGAATTAGCATGAACGATTTGGTTTGGTTTGAATTAGTAATAAAGGATTTGTTTGATAGATCGCATACATTTTTGTTACCATTGGATTAATTTAATACAAATTTGTTTGTAAATATGACTAGCTACAAAATCGTGAGATTTTGTAGCTAGTCATAAAATTCTAATTCCTGTTGATTTTACAATTAAACACAATCTAAAATTGTTTGTTTTTGTGCGTCTACAGGAACACACGAATTTCAATGGGAATTGGATCAATTATGGTAGTTTTAGGACATGCTTTTTGTTACACGGTTTTGGGATTGGGTTGTTAGTCTTAGATAGGAATAGGAATTTGGGAGATTGTTCCCATATTTTTTGCAAATAGTTTTTATAATGTCCACAAGGAATGTTTCATCCTGTGGCCTTTATATACTTATTAGTTTTTGTAAACAATCCATCACTGTTGGGAGAAAAGAGACTATGGATTGATGATTATACAGACTCAAATAAAAGTGGATTTTTTGTACGGCTTTAGCTTCAATTTATCCGACTTTTGTTCAAGTTTTTGTGCATTTTAATTTGTAATCAAATTATTGACTACTTTAGATATCAATATTTTTTACAGGTTGATGCGATATGATTTAAAATATTTCCCATATCTGATGTATCTCATTTTACTTACAGCAATTACCCTGTTTTAATTTAATGAATAGAAGGTTAATCTTCTTTGTTAAATGAGCAGTTATGTACAAATCTTCGCACAGGGATTTATCTAAATGTGATGATATGTAAACTATAAAATTGTTGTTGCTATACCTCTTGTTTGTTCTGTCATTCGTATTCAAGAGCGTCGTTGCTTCCTATTTACGAGAAGCTGGTTTGAAAATCTGGTGCGGGTTTCCCCCATCAAACAGCTGAATCGAGTACTGTGCACAGGACAACCTGAAGCGCTACTTCAGGTTAGTTTATTTGTTGCAATTTAATAGTTAATTAATTTGAGAATTCTCTGTAGTTTAGATAGATATTTAGTACAGATTATTATCTTTTTTTCTTAGTTAGATAGTTGTTGTTTATTCCTTTTTCATAAAAGTTATAAAAATCCAAAAATAATAGCTTCGCTGTCATAAAACAATTTACAAATGATTTTACAGATTTTGATCAAAATTTGTATCTTGTAAATGTTGTATAGATAATCAATATTTAATTGTATAGATAACTGAACATTTAATAAGTAGAATTATTTTTTTATAATATTAGTTAGTAAACTGTTTATATATTTTAGATTTGTATATAGTTTGCAGTAGTTGTTTTTCATTTAGATTAGTTTCTTTATCTTATTTTTTTTACTTTTCTAGGAATTAGATCGGCCAACGGAGCCGCTAAACCCGTCGGAGTGGATTAATCCAAACGGCTTGGCTTATTTAGACAACCCCGGACCGGATCCACCCCTCCAGTTGATGAGCGGTCAATTTCACCCGTCAACAAATGGTGCTAGAAGGAGGGCCTGAAAATTATTAATGGCACGAGGCAGTTGTAAGACTCCTCCACCACCCAACCGCTCACCTATAGTGACAAGACCTCATTCAAACAAAAACATCGTCCCTCAAACAACAACCACATCAAACGACGATCTGCGGATCATAGTTGAACCAGTAACCCCAAATCCTATAGGTGGTGATGTACAGGAGATTGTCCGACAATCTCTCATAAGAACACATAGTGCCTTCGTCCATTTAAGACAACCAAATCGACCTTTGGACCAACCATTAGATTTCTATGATATCAGAGAACAACTTGGAGGCACTAACCTCACTTTAAACCCTACAGATCCAACCCTCACTCCTGCTGCAGGAGGATCTAGAATACCCCCCTCACCTCCTCCATCATCTCCTTATTCTTCTGGAGAAGACTCTTCTGACGAAGCCAGTTCCTCTTCCCAGCCTTCCACACCACCTACACCAATGCACAACCAGAACAATCCTACCAGAACCTGGCTCGACCAATATGCAATAGCCGTACCCGGGCCTCAGCATCCCTTACCTAAACATCCGAAGAAGTGGCTCCCCAAGTTTGACCCTGACTCTAAACAGATCACCGAAGATCACATTAAAAAGTTTATGTTAGCCATTAGACTCTGTAATGTCGAGCATGAAGACATAGTCTGTAGATTGTTCCCCTATACTTTCGAGGGCAATGCCTCTACCTGGTACTTTTCCCAGCAACCCCATACGATCATGTCATGGGAGAAGTTCGAATCCTTCTTTCTTGAGAATTTTGGAGACGATAAGTCCCCAGAAGTTCTAGTCATGGAGCTTTCTAGTTTAAGAATGAACCCCAAAGAGAAAATCAAAGAATTTAACCAAATATTCTTAACACTAAAAAACTGAATCCCTATGGACTTGATGCCTGCTGAGAATCTTATCATAGCATACTATACTAAATCCTTGCATCAAAGTATAGCCATTTGGGTAAAGCGATCTAAGAAAGCCACGTTGTTATAAGCCTTCGAAGAGGCTAGTCAGATTGAAAAAGACATCCTTAGTTTAAAATACATTACTAGCAATGAAACAGAGACTAGTTCATCTTCCAAAAAGAAAATCTAAATCCTCCCTAGACCTGCTCAAAATAAAACACAACCTGAAAGCTCGGATTTAGAAAACTTAACAAAAGTCGTTCAAAAACTGTCAAATCAAGTTATAGATTTGAAAAGGATGGACGAAGAAGATTCTTCGAGCAAAGGGCCTTACAAACCCCCATTTAGGAAGCCTTTTCCCACCAACCGACCTAATTCAAATACCAAGGGCCTAAATCTAGAAAGCCTGCAATTAGTCATTCAAACAATTCTAGAAGCCCAGGATAACTTGATGCCCCCTGAGATCCCTGAGGAAGTAGTTGAACAAGAGACATTTGAAGAAGAAGAATCTTCTCGAAACATTTTTGGACACTTCTCGGATAGCATTTTTCAAGCTAATTTCGAGACAGTACATCCCTACAATACTAGGAGCAAGACAACAAACAAACCTTCCTCTCAAAACACTACAACTTCGCCCCCAAAACACTCTAAACCAGTCGAGACTAAATAGAGTCATGTAAACCCAAACTTGGATTATGATTTATTTGAAGATCTAAAAAATTTAAGGGCTAACATTTATGTTTATGAATTATTAAAATTTATGTTTCTACTACAAAAAATGTTACAAAATATCGCAGAGAATAGGAAAAACGGTAATCCAAGCAGTAACAAAGTTGTTCAGAACAATCCAAAGGTTCCTCAGAAGGCTTTTGCTAAGAACAATTTTGATACTCATGAGAAGGGAGGCCTTCCTATAAATAATGTAACAAATGTAGATAAATTAGCTTTAGAGACTGCGAGTAAAAGGCCACAAGCTTCCACCATTAGTACTCGCAGAAATGTACCTCCATTTTTGTTAACTTTCGAAATATTTAATAGAAATGTGCACAATTGTATGGTATATTCAGGAGCCTCATCCAATGTAATGCCATGGTCTGTGTGTCAGAAGATTAATGCTGAAGTTGAACCATCCACCTTAAAGATCATCCAACTTGATCGAACTAGTGTTAAAGTTATAGGCGAATTAAGTAATGTGTTTATAAGATTATCGTCTAACCCCAAAGTTCATCAAGTGATTGATATTATTGTTGTGGATATTCCATAAGTTTATGGTTTGTTTTTAAGAAGAGACTGGTCAGAGCAACTACACGGCTATTTCGCGACAGATTGGTCTCACTTGTGGATGCCCGAGAATGGAAAACCCAACAAGATCAAGGTAAATCGTGAACACTACCTAAAACTCACAGTCACAGATTTAAATGATCCCAATGAACCATTCACCCCTTCTGCCGATTCACCTGAAATACAAGGGATGGACACCTTTTTCAGAAATTTCATGGCCAAGACTTCAGCTATCATTAATCCAGAACAACAGTCCGAGATTGTAGCATATATGAAACCAGCAGTTTCTACACAATGGTCTCATGCACCAGATAAAAATCAAGTATGATCTCTTTACTTTGATGGGTCAAAGTCCAAAGAAGGAGCCAGTGCAGGCTGCGTTATTATTGATCCAGCAGGTAACAAAACCCTGATTGCATGCAGGTTAGAATTTGAATGTACTAATAACACAACAGAATATGAGCCTTTATTACAGGGCCTCAGAAAATCATTAGATATGAACATTCAAAATTTGATTGTCTTTGGCGATTCAGAAATCGTGGTTAGATAGGTAAGAGATTCTATCCACTGTCTATCTCCACATCTTAAAAGCTACCAATATGAGGTATGGAATCTGATGAATAAGTTTGTTTCTTTCAACATAAATTCTATTCCTAGATTGAATAATTTAGAAGCTGATTTATTAGCTAACGTAGCTTTGAAACTCTTTCTTGCAGAAGGCTTGTCCCCGAATGCATTCTCCATCGAACTGTTGTTCAGGCCATCTGTCCCCGAAAACATTACGAATTGGAGAGTCTTTGACGACGATCAACAAATTATTATTTTCCTGCATATGGAAGAAACTTTCCAAGGCGCGGTGATCGACGAATGCACTCATGACAAAAATCTGCGCGATTTCACGGTAATACCAGATTCGAGATCTCCTGAATATTCATCGGACATGGTAAATTCTATCCCTAAATCTGTAGTTAGATTAGAAAAAAATTACGATCTTCAAGACAAATTCAAAAAATCAGTCAATTGTAAAACAAATAGTTCCTCTTTATCGTATGAAAAAGTAAACTTGGGAACTAATGACAATCCACAGTGCATTAATTTAGGGGTGGGGTGTTCTGAACAAGAGAAAGCCGCATTTATTAAATTTTTTAAGGAATTCAAAGATTTTTTTGCATGGACATATGACGACCTTAAAACTTTCGACCCTAACATCATACAACACGTCATTCCTATGAAACCCCAAACCTTGTCATTTCAACAAAAGTTAAGAAAAATGCACCCTAAGCTCGACCCGACCATCAAAAAAGAATTCAATAAACTCTTGAATGCTAAGATAATTTTCCCAGTTAGGCACACGCAATGGGTTTCTAACCTTGTCCCTTCCCGGAAGAAGAGTGGTGAAATCCGACTATGCGTCGATTTTTGAAACCTTAATCGAGCATTTGATAAAGACAACTACCCTGTCCCATCCATGGAACAGATCCTTCAACAAGTATCTGGTTCTGAGAGACTATCCTTATTAGACGGTTTTTTAGGGTATAACCAAGTCCTGATGTCTCCTCCAAACCAACTTAAAACTACCTTTCGCACTCCATGGGGCACCTACGCTTATAAGAAAATGCCCTTTGGACTCATTAATGCTGGTGCCACTTTCCAGAGAGCGATGGACATTGCTTTCCGAGGCTTAATCAATCAATCCATCGTGGTTTACTTAGATGATGTTACTGTATTTTCAAAAAACAAAACTGATCATCTAGCTCATTTAAGAGTCGTTCTATAGCGATGTCGTAAGTACGGCATTTCCTTAAATCCTAAAAAATCTATCTTCGCAGTAGAACAAGGTAAGCTCTTAGGATATATTTTGTCAAGCAAAGGGATGATTATCAACCCTGAAAGGACTCAAGTCATCTCGAAACTCCCCCCTCCCTCATCCAAAAAGTCTATGCAGTCTTTCTTAGGCCAGATAAACTTTGTCAGGAGATTCGTCCCCAGTTTTTCAGAAATGGTAAGACCTTTATAGAATTTAATTAAGAAAGACACGCAATATCATTGGCGACCATTAGAAAACCAATCTTTTAATTCAATAAAAAAGGCCATAATAGACGCTCCTTCTCTCATGATCCACGACTTTTTGCAAGACTTCACGCTCTACACATTTGCTTCTGACCGCTCCTACGCTGCTGTCCTAACTCAAAAGAACGCTGAAAACAATGAAGTACCAATTCCCTTTATGAGCTCTGCTTTCAAAAGCGCGGAAATCAATTACCCAGTGGTAGATCAACAAGCCTATGCTTTTTTTAAAGTAGTCAATCACTTCCGATCTTATCTTTTGAAATCTAGGACGAAAATTATTGTCCCTTACCCAGTCGTCAGAAATCTGTTAGTGCAGAAAGAACTAGGCGAAAAGAGAGCGAACTGGGTTACCTCCTTGCAAGAGTATGACATAGAAATCACCCCAGCACAAATAGTGAGAGGCCAAGGGCTATGCAAGTTAGTTGCTAACTCAGCAGCAGGACAGCAAGAAGAAAATGATATGTCAAACCCAGAACAACACAATCAAAATTCAATCTGTTGTGCACAAAACTATGGCAGTCCCTGGTATGATGATATAAAATTATGTCTTGAACATGGGTCATCCCCTCGTCACCTGGATACCACTAAAAGAAGAGCATTAATATTAAAATCTACCTCCTTTCAGTTGATTAATGGTATTCTATTTCATCAAAATTTTGATGGAGTACTAATGCGTTGTCTTGAGAAAGATGAAGCAGAAAAGGTCTTATTAGAATTGAACGCAGGAGAAGATGGTGGGAATTTTGGTGGGGATACCATGGCCCATAAAGTTCTAAGAGTAGGTTATTACTAGACTACACTTTTTATAGATGCTCATGCCTTGTGTCGTAAGTGTATTATTTGTCAAAAAGCATCAGGGAGGATACAGAAACCAGCCTTTCCTTTACAACCTGTTTCAGTAGACTCCCCTTTTCAGCAGTGGGGTCTTGATATTATAGGTCTAGTCAATCTTCCATCCTCACAACAACATAATTTTATCATAATAGCCACAGATTACTTCACTAGGTGGTCTGAAGCTGCCCCCTTAAGAGCTGTAAATACTAGTCAGGTAATTTCCTTTTTAAATTCGAATATTATTTCTCATTTTGGTATCCCTGACTGTTTAGTATTCGATAATGCTTCTTATTTTTCGTCTCTTGAGATGAGTGAGTTCTCTCTAGAAAAGGGAATAAATTGAAATGTTTTGCCAGCTACTACCCCCAGGGTAATGGATTGGCAAAATCAACAAATAAGAATCTGATTAAAATCATCAAGAGAAGGGTATCTGAAAATTGTTGGGTATGTGTTATATTCTTTGCACGAGACGAAGTGTCTAAGTGTCTGCGCCGGGCGTGCAGGGGGGTGGATCCCCTCGCGTGGGGGTTCGGGGGAAGCGCCCCCGAAAAATTTATTTCCGGGCCAACATATTTCCGTCGGGCCGACATATTTTTGGGACCACATGATATTAGGTGGTTTTTCGGCACATGGTTTTTGCCGATGGTTTTCTATTTCCGGTTAAGGAATTAGGGTTTTGGACTAATCCAGGTCATTGGGTTAGGGTTTTGGATGCTGCTGGCTCCTATATGTATATTGTATTGTAAAAAATGTAACACAATGTGTATCAATATAATATATGTTGGTTTTCTCGGTTTGGGTTTCCAGGTGAAAAATCTTTGTGTAATGTTTGTATTTTCCATTGTATCTTTTCTGTTCTTTTCTGAATATCAATTTGCAGTAGATATTGTACAAGGTTATAATTTACATTTGGTATCAGAGATTTATTGGCTTCAGGGGGATGCCTTTGTCGTCAAGGGTTTGGCTCGAGATTGTGATAAGCCTTGTTACAGTGGGAGATCTGCGGTATTGTTTTTCAAGTGAAAAGAAATGGCAAGCAATTCGAAGATGGAGATCGAGAAGTTTAATGGGAAAAGCTTTGAGCTGT
>JZKD02S1673576.1:537090-548501 GCA_000966675.3 Picea glauca | reverse complement strand
TCAAGAAGTTAAAAGTTATATTTTTAAGTTGACTTAAGAAAGGAAAAGGATAAAGGAGTAAAATATAACTCAATAGAAGAATAGAAGATTAACCCTAGGAGTTAACCTAACTCAAAAGAGAATTATAAGGAAAAGTATACGTAAGAGGTTGGGGTGCACCTATTACTCATTCTGGTTTTGGATTATCATTTTCTATTGCTCTTGAGCATTCAGTTTGGGGGTTTTATTGTACAAACCCTTGTGAGCAACTCAGTGGTGAAATATCCACTCACCTTGTTCCGCAACTTGGTCTCGGGGATGAAAGACTCCTCCACACCATTCTAGTCTTAGCCCATCTCCATCTAGTGCTTCAGAAGGTAGCAGGCCATACTGTTCGTGTGTTTCCAACAAGGGCGCACCATCATCTAGAGGGAGGTTCGATCTAGCTTATCTTGAGGGCTTGGGGCCATTCCGACAGTTGAGTTTTGTTTGTAGGGGTAGGACCATCAGTTTGAGGGATTTTCTAGAGGGTTATCATCATTCTACATTTGTCTACAGATTGGGACATCTTGGAGCCATAAGGGACATCCTGTGATTCAGTAAAACTCAGATCTAGGGAGATTTGCTTGATATCTGAGTCCGAAACTTCTCCCATGGGATTCTCATATCCCGATCTATATTCTTGGAGAGTTTCAAATCATTTGGAGGGCTCCTTCATTAGGGCCGAACTAGCTAGGGTTTCAGTCATCCAATGGGGCACACCACTCAGGGAGGAATTTAGATCTATGGGGTTTGAGAGTGGATTTGGGAATTTGGACATCTGGGTTGTCCTTACAGTTGCCCGATCTATCATTTGGCATATTTCTTGGGATGATTGGACACATTTGGTAGCAGGGAATAATTATTGAGGGCTTCAGCATTCTAGCAGGACGTGGCACTTTCCAGCTGGGAGGTTGAGCATTAGTACACCTCATATCTGATTGATTCAGTCTTCATTGTATATCCAGCCTTTGGAGGCTTATTTTGTATTGTCAGGAGCATTTTGTAGCATCTCATATCTATTGCTTGTATGGCCATCTGAGGTTTATGCCAGATCGGCCATCTATCGTATTGATCTTACATTTCCCAAAATAAAAAGGTCAGATCATTGCTTGTGCTTCTACATCTTGAATATATTGTGATCTCCATGTGTTGATGAATCTTGTATAAATTAGTAGTAGTTAGTGATTCCAAGAAAGAATTTAGCTTGGTATCATTACACCCCCTCAACGTAATGATTTTTAATTGGGGTGTGCTAACTAGACCTCGTCTTCCCTCTCACATTCCTTTCCAAATTACAATACATGTTTGTGGTCAGGATGTTCCTCAGATGTTGATAGATGAAGGTTCGCTCGTTAGTATTTTTTCTTCTCTTGCTTGGCAAGCTTTGGGTTATCCTCAACTTCTGTCGGTTACCTAGACTCTGTGTGCTTTTAAGAGAAGAACTAGTCATCCTTTAGGGATCCTTCCTCAGTTTCCTGTAACTTTGAGAGGGAAAACTATCTTTATTGACATTATGGTAGTCCAAGACCCCTTGGATTTCGATTTACTCCTTGGGAAATATTATGTCTATGCCATGGAAGCTATTGTGTCCACTCTTTTTCATGTGATATCTTTCCTGCATGATGGAGGAATGGTAACTATTGATCAACTTTCATTTGTTGGCCCTGACTTGACCATCAACTCAATGACCGCCCTAAATGGTTCTTATATGCAGAATATATCGCCCCCGCCACAACTTAATTATGTGGTGTTGTCTCCCATGCCTTCAACTGTTGATGAAGATGAGTCTCTCACTATAAGCTCAGTCTCTTATGACTTAGATCTGGTAGTTGACATGGTGATCTCTTCGATGGGGTTTTTAGAGCTTGATCTCTTTACCCCTATCGTGAACCTTGACATGGTGTCCTTCCAGAGTGTGTCTCTTCCATCCAGTGAAGATCTATTGGAATCCATGACCGAATTTTGCCCCTTGACCTGGTGTCCTCTCGAAGCATTGTCCTCTTGGAAGCCATGATCAAGAAGAGTAGCTTTGATCATGATTTTCTTATTTCAAGCTCGATAAAAAATGAAACCAGATACAAGGATTGTTTTTTTCGTCTCCGTGGTTACGAGCATAGTTCTTATTTCTGTGTCAAGCTCGTTAAAAAATGAAATAGAGGTCTAAGGATTGAACCTAGATTCTCGAGCATAGTTCTTGTTCCTGTGTCAATCTTGTTAAAAAATGAAATAAGTTTTCCCCCTCTATGTTTGAGTCAAGTCCTTCGTCTAGTATTTGAAGCTTCATTTCATCCGCCTTTGTAGTCAGTCGAAATGAAGCTTGGGGGGAAATGCTTTTAGCCTCTGGACTTCATGTTGAAGTTAGAGCATCTAGTTTCTTAAGTTGGGGGATAAGTACCAATCATCCCTATGTTATGAATTGGGAAGTCCAGGCATAGTTTTCTATGGTTCAAGCTTGTGTGAAAATGACACCACTTACCTCAAGCATAGTTTCCTCTGGTTCAAGCTTGTGTAAAAATGAAACCAGGTCCAAGCATAGTTTTTTTTAGTTTTTAAGATTGTGTAAAAATAAAATCTATCCCAAGCACAGTTGTGTTCTATTTTAAGCTTGCGTAAAAATGAAAACAATCCTGAGCTTAGTATTTTTTCTTTCTCATGCTCGTAAATCAATGAGAATGTAACCAAGTATACTTTTATCACTTTTTCGGACTCGTAAAGGTTATACAAAAAAGGAAACCCCCTCGAGTTCCCCTTAAGCTCTTTTCAGACTCTCTAAACATGAAAATATTGTCGAGTGATCTTGTTCTTTTCACTCTCTTTAAAGTATTAGAAAACACATTTTTTGAGCGATAGTTTATCTCTTTTTCGGTCTCTTCAGACTAAATTACAAAAAAGGAACTGAGAGATTCCTCTTTAAGTTTTTTTCAGACTCTCTAAATATGAAAAATCCCTGAGATTTCTCTCTTTGGACTCGTTAAACAAACATCAAAAGGCCCATATGGGACCAAACCACTCCTTCCTAGGGTTTGTTAAACACACTTCGAGGGACTCATCTGAAGGATGAGCTTACTGTTCAAGCATATGTTATCCTCCTCAATCTTGTGTAAAAACAAAGAGGTACTCGCCAGAAATTGTGGGGGGTAAATTGGGAAAGAAATGTATCTAAATCCCGTATTCCATTGAAGAGTCACTTTTGAACATGATACCCTTTCACTTTCCTTGTGTCTAGGTTGGAAAATTCGCTTGTCTCTTGATCATACTCCTTTATAAGATTACAAATTTCTCTGTGATCCCTGTTGTTGAGTCAGTGTTTCCAAGACAGTTGTTGTGTCATCAATATGTTCAAAAATATGTTCAACCCGAAAATCCTTCTATTGTGTTGGCCATTTCTACAGTCCTTAAGCCTTCTATTGCATTGGCCATCCCTGATTTAGTCCTGAATCATTGGTTACTCTGATCTACTTCAAATGTTGTTACTTGTTTCATGTCATTGATGGGAGATACATTAATGCCCTCCTGTGATGAATCTTTTTCTGTCGAATTCAACTCATTATCCAAGGATTATACTTAGAAACTAATTGGTACCTTGGAACTTGCATGCCTCAATGGCAGGTTTCCTTTCTCTTGACAATGGGTTTTCATTATTGACACATGATTGGGAGATTCCATCGAGTGTTCGACTTCATCTCATTAATTCACATCCATTGGATTGTACTAGAGTACCTTGGGGGTCATTGACATTAATGGTGATTTTCCTCGCACTTGTTAACGATATTCATTAATGACCAGTAATCAAGTGGTTTCTACCATGTTCGACTTCAACACATGTATTTGCATGGTTAGATTTGTACTATAGAGTGGTGGAGATGAATACCCTAAATCTTTTCTCACAGATTCAAATTGCATTGGAGTATATTCAGTTTGTATTGTTGCATAGATCCACATTGTATGTCTCATGTCTATGTTAAAATTTGAGTCTTTAACACATATATCCACAGTGTATTTTTGGTGGCTATGTTCAAGTTTGAGTCATAATGGAATGGATCCACAGTGTATGTTTGGTGGACATGACCTGTCTTACTTGACATGGATCTTTTCATGTCGAAATTTATGCTTTGAGTCATTTGTATTATGAGTATGGGAATGCCTACCTCAGTGATGATATATTATTGTACTATATTTCCTTGTTTGTTGGCAGGTTTTCGACCGACTGTTCCTTGTTCCCTACACACACTCAACAAAGTATTTCATCTATCACTCTGTTCTAACTTCATACTTTGGGGGGCTCTTTGTTACACATTATTTTTGTCATTGCTATGACCGTTAATGATCTAAACCTATATGTTGCCTTCAGAGAGGTCATTGGCCTGAATTCCTAAAGAAATAAGGGAGAAGAACTTTTCCTCAGAGAAGAAGTTGTATTTTCCTTTGTAAAAACCCTATTAAGGAATATTTCTACAGGTTGCACTATACACAAGGTGCGAAAATGCCTAATTTTTGCACCTTGCTCTATATCTAGGTTACGGAGTTTCCACAGGCTACACTATAGCTAGGGTGCAGAAATTCCTGTATGTGGGAAAAATGAGTGCCTTATCGATGCTTCTAGAAGGAGGAGCTTCTATGGCAAGGTGGCCTCCGAATGGTTTGGATCTTAATCACTTTCATGATTTAGTGGGATCATCCTAACCTCCTCACCTTATCCTCTTCAGCTTATAAAAGGAGAGGAGCTCTCATGGATAAAGTTAGCTTGGGAATTTTAGCTTGATGAGGGTTTGAGTTGTTTTGGTTTGATATTGTTAGCTTGGTTAGAGTGTCTTTGAGATTTTCTTTGTCAAGATAGATTGTGAGTAGCTATCAGATACACAGTCTCAGAATCCATTGGAGAAAGAAGTGTGTGGGAAGAAAGGAACTGTTGGAAGGAACCTAACAACATCAAGGCATCCGGTTGTATATTTCTTCCACATTCTTTAATGCAGGTGTACTTTTCTTTCCTATATGAATGTTATTTTTCCATATTGTATGATTCCTTGATCACGTACATAGTTTCATATCAAATAGACTATGTTATTCTTGTCTTCATTGGCTTGTGTTTATGTGCAGATATTTCTCCATAAGCCTCATGATGGATCTTGGATTGAATTAGCGAAGTTGGATCTTCTATATTTAAAAGGTATGTTCTAGATCCATTTCTCATTTGATAATTGAAATCTAAGGAAAGAGTAGTGTATTGTCTTGTTTTGTTCTAGTTTTGTAGTGAAGATAGGGGGATTGATTTGTGTCCACACTTAACAATTATCCCAATAAAAATGGGTCACTGCTTTGTTTTGTTTCCTTTCAAACTTCCTTTTTCTTGGGACTCTCTTGAAGCCATCCTTTTCTTATCCTCCCCATGTTTGTCCATGATTTTATCTATATTTTTTGGGCCATTCCTGGATAGATTACTAAACTCATGGAATTTCCTAAACTGAAAGGGAATATGTTCATAATTTAATGTTTGGATCCACTCTGAATTTTGTTAGGATATGGTAATTATAGAATTGGGAAGCACCCATACAACATTCATATAAACAAATATTATTGCATAGGACATACATTTTCCCATTTTGGTTACCTATGATACCTTAAAAAAATATCTTACGATGTTTCTAAATCCCTCTAATGTCTCTTTCTCCAAATATTCTTGTGGAAACAAACACATTTTGATACATATTGGTGTTGCAGTGAAATCTTCTTTCTCCAGTTTTTAGCATCTATTTTTAGAATTTTTTTGACACATGGTTTTCATGGATGGTTTTTCCAATTCCAGATGAGGAATTAGGGATATTAACTAATTTAGGTCAATTGATTAGGGAATTTGGATGTCATGGGATCCTATACATATTGTGTTGTATACCATTTATTCCTAAGGGGAGAATATTGATCCATGTGGATATCTATGGCCACCCACTTATTCCAACTGGCTCAAATGTAGTTTTCATCTTGGTAGTTATTTTCCTAGCTTTTCGGGTCCTAAACTTATGGGGTCATTTTGAGGACTAGATAATGTTTTCTAGGCTTTCCGCAGTCACACTTTACATGAATTTAGAGTGTGATAGAAACATGTGTATTCCTCGGATAGACCTTTCCAACGGGCTATCATGCACCTAAAATGGAGATCGTATGCAAAATTTACAGCCCCGAGAAGTTTATGTACCAACTTGCCCCATCGAGGCACATATGAATTTTGGCACTTCATCTCTTAGGGTTAGGTTTTTGCATTCATGTGTCATGTTAAAAAGTCCTTTGGAGCCTCATTGTACTCATATTCTTTTGAATAAGCATAGCCACCACATCTCTTCTCAGAGATAAGTTTCCACCATTCTAGAAAACATGTTTCAATCTACATTTTACAGTTTCAGCATATTTCTTTATTGAATGGAAGTCAAGTTTTACTATATCTATATTATTTTTCACTGTATCTTTGTGTTAATATTATATATTTGTATTTTTTTTTGTTCTTCTCATAAAATATGGATCAGTGGTATCAAAGCATTCTGCTCTTTGCCATTCTTAGTGCATGTCCCTCACGAGGTAAGGGTATAGAGAGTTGGGTCTTGAGCTTGTTTCTCTTGAGGAAAACTATTCTCGCACACCTAAGTGACCTTCCATGGAGGGAGAAAAGAAAGATGACGAGATAGGATATCCTTTCAAATGGTTTATTGAGGAATCCCTCACACAACAAAGGAACGAGATGATGTATAAATTTTCACAAATCCTTCGATGACTACCAACAGGTGATGCATCTTCCTCAAGCAGAGGCACCACCCCCTCCAAGGTACATATCAACTTTGATATTCCTATATTTGAAGGTCAAAAAGATGCGAATGTTGTAGACAAATGGTTGAATCTATTAGAAGGGTATTTTTATTTCCATAACTTTTCCAATAGATAAAATATTACATTTGCGATCCTCAATGTCATCCCCCATTTTAAATACTGGTGGGAGACTTTATGTGAGAAAAAGGAAATAGAGGAACCTTTAGTATTTACATTCGCACTCACTTGGGATTCCTTTAGGGAATATATTAAGGAACACTACTACCATATTGGAAGTTATGATGACCTATATACAATATGGACCACACTACAGTAGGAAGGGACCAAATAGTGCTAGAGTTCAAAAATATCTTCCATACCTTGCACACCAAGATGGGTATCAAATATTCTGAGCAAAATATAGTGCTCAAGTACCACAGTGGTATGCATAAATACATCCAGAAAGAAGTGGAGTTTCTGGACATCTCATCCTTGGGCGCAACTTATTGATATGTTTTCAAAAGTGAATAGAAGCTTAAACAAAATACGCGACAATTTGGGTCTAGGAACCCCTCACAACAGAAGCAGTGCAAGGGCAATCCCAACCCACATAACAAAGGGCAGATCATAGATGGAAAACCTTAGGATAACTATTCTAAGATAAAAACAAAGAAGGATAATGGAGAGATGAAGAAAGACACCGGGAAGTGGTGTGACTTCCATAAGATCCCCTGGCATAAGTGACTAAACAACTTGTGATTGGCACTAAAACAATTTCATGACTCAATTAACCACCTAAGAATCCAAAATAAAAAAAATTTATTTGGGAGCTAACATTTGGCTCTAATTGGGGATGGAAGCCTCCCTGTGAGGTTCCAAGAACATAGCAAACCCTGTGCCTTTCCATTCAATCTGAATACCCTGCAACCTGCTATGATTATGAGATCAAACCATTCTTCAAAAATATACATCTTGAACTCTATAGTTCCTAGTCCATTAGGTTATGGAGTCATCTAGTATTAAACTTGTACAACTAATCCTTTATAATCTTTCAAGATATTTCACTTACATTATGTTTTTGATGTACTAAGTGAAACTCTTCTTATTTATTGAAAAAATCAAAAGAAATGTTCAAGTGTTGAACTTATTCTCACACACTCCTACTCTAATCAATTGTACTTCTTGTTGATAAAGTGAAATCATGCTTCCAATGAATCCATACAAGTAAACTCATGACTGGAAGACTTCTTTTTATTCCATTGATTAGAACATAATAATAAAAGAATAACAGTAACCATAAAAACTCTTTCAGGAGATCATACTCACTGTCAAATACAAGTGATATGATAAAATATGAAAACTTAAGAGAGTCTGAGAGATAAGACTCAAGTAATGCTGCCATAGGGTCTTCAAAACCGTGATCGCCATCATACAGATTCAAAATCATTGACTACTCATGTATGTCTTTTCATTTTCTATATTTGTGTGACTCAGATCCATCACTATGATGTGGTGGCCCATTACAGCTAACAATTTCTGAGAGAAAAGATGAGATATGTTCTTGATCTTCTAAATCATTGTCTCCATAATGATTAAATGAAGGGTGAGTCTTTAAAAATATATCATGAGAGAACTGTTGATTACTCTCTCCAACAATGATATCTTTGAAAGATGAGTCGAAACTAAGAGGATCTTTATTGGGATTTTGAACAACGGACTCATAACTATCATCAACCATAGCATGCATACATTGTTGATCATCCCTTTGTTGAAAAGTAGAACTAGATGTGATTCCATTAGTTAACAAGCCTTCATATACTTTAAATTTTTCCTCATCATCACTACATTTGTCAAATATTGGAACATTAGGATAAAATCCTAATGGCAGAGATGAAGATGTCTGCAAAGAATTATTAGCAATAGGGATTTGAAAAAAATCTGAAATAACATCACCTTCTCCCTCATCATCATCAGTCTTTCCATCAAAATTTGGAACATAAGGTACATAAGGAGAAAGATAGTCCTTTTGGTGTTCCTCCTTAAAAATGGATGATCTATGAAAATCCAGTTCCTCATGGTTGTTGCAACTATGGGATATCCTTATTGATTTCAATTGGCATTTAACCAAAAGACAGCTGATCATCTCCATTTGTAGGTAAAGAAATCAACTCTTCAGATTCATAACAATTAGACTTAATGATAGTAAGAGAACCTTCAAGATTTTCACTATTCATTTCTAGTTCATGGTCATGTGAAAGCATATCATCTTGAAGATCATTAGAGAGTTGTTTCATATTGTGAGAGAGAAAGTATTCTCTATCTATAACTTCAATCTCATCATGCGACTCATATTCCTCACAACAATTTTCAAATAAAAACTCATATGAAAAGTACCTTTTGCAATGTTCATTGAATACTCTGTGAAACTCTTTCAAATATGAAATAATAGAAGGAGGTAATGAGAAATACCACTTATTTGCATCACCATACAATGAATGCATGAACATATTCATGCAAACATCTTCATGCGAACATCCTCAATTTGTAGATCTAGTAGATTAATGCACTCATGGAACTTGATGAGGTGTTCTCCAGGATTGTCTTCTTTCCTCTCTCTAAAGATAGGCATAAAATCTCCCCATTCTGTCAAATGAGGTACTAGATGTGGGAAACCAGAAACTGTAGAAAAATTGAGAGGTGCAAACCTCCGATCCAAAAGAGAAGCAAAGGCCTTTGTGTTGGATTACTGAGAGGGGGGGGGGTGAATCAGTAATAGTGTAATTATAATCCTTTTTCTTCAAATAATGCAAGTGTTATATCAATGTAAAATTATTATCCAATAATGAGCAATAAGAAATGAACAATCACACACACACACAGTACACCAGTGTTTTACATGGAAACCCAAATTGGCAGAAAACCATGAAATGATTTTTCTTATATGTCTTGAAGAACTACATTCATTGGAAGCACCAACTTCCTTTTTTTTCTAGCTGCAACTGGAAGGAGGCTCCAACCCCCTAGTTTCTCAGGCTACAACCTGAGGGGAGCTCCAACTCCCTAATTCTTTGGCTACAACTAGAAGGAGGCTACAACCCCCTATTCTCTTTGACTACAACCGGAAGGTGTCTATAAACACATGTCCTTGCCCCGTACAACCGCCCTGAAGTAGAAGTAGAATGATGGAACCACTATCACACTATCACTGTGAGATATACTGTTGCAAACCTATACCAATAAACCTGAACCATGCATCAACCATGCATCAACCTATACCTCAACCTATAATAAACCTGTACCATAAACAAGTGCATCAACCATGCACCAACCTATACCATAAACAAGTGCATCAACCATGAAACAACCTGTACCATAAACAAGTGCATCAACCATGCACCAACCTATACCAAACAATATGTAATCAACCTGTACCATAAACAAGTGAAACCAACCATGTACCAAGTATGTACCAATAATGTGTCAACTACTCATCAACTATGACTCATAAATATGTACCAACATCATCAACTATACACCTCATGTATGTGCCAACTCATCAACTACTTGTCTCAACCATGTACCCAACTTGTACCTCAACCAAAATCCCTCATAAATTTAATCATCCACATATGATTTATAACTTTGTAATAGATCTGGTGTATATGATAACATAGCTTCAAACCTTCCTTAACTTAAAACAACAAGAGACTAGCATTTACATCAAACTTTTATTTAGTCTCACGTGACTAGTTTTGGATTAGTCAACAACCCTAACTAGAAATAATCATAACTTTGTACCTGTAATGAATAAATATCTAAAACTAATAAAAAATGTTCTTCAGTTTGTTTTGTGCAATTCCCCTAGGTGTTACTACTTGTAACCTCTCAGAAAAGTAGTTATAGAAAAAATGGCATACCTTGTTGAATTCTGGCTTATTCTAGAGAGCGACCTTGTAGAGCGTTCCCCACACGGAATATTTGTTGAATCGATCTGAAAATGTTACACAACCTACTAAAGACTTTAATATAACCAAAACATTTGGTCTTACAAAATTTGTATCTGTTATGAAGAATTTATGAGGTTTTTACCCGAAATAGTTGTTTTTGACTAATTTCAAGACTAGCCACAAACCCTATTTTCCACAGAGTGTAAATACAAAACTACAACGACCCACAAGCTGAAGTTTTTACCATATATACTTGGATATGTTTCCTCACTGGAATATCAATTCCATGGTATGAATCATTCTATACAAAAATGTTATTGCAAAAATGGTGAGATGACCTGTAAATAACATACCTTAGAAAGCATCATCAAAAGAATTTTTCCTTCCTTGAATTCCGGCCTTCTTTTCTTCACCTTCCCTCATAAATTCAGCTTAGATATCCTTTTTTTACCTTAGAAACCTATAGGTATTCAATATTCTCAAGTGTATCTAAAATGAAAGAGCTTTGCCTCTTATTTATACTCTCGAAGTAGCTACCTTAAAAACATCTTCTAGGTCACTTTGCCCACTTTCCTTATTTTAGGGTTAACCCACCTCTAATTTCTCCATTAAATTTATTATTTAAATAATTTATTTTGTATTCACTTTGAA
>JZKD02S1673576.1:521118-537040 GCA_000966675.3 Picea glauca | reverse complement strand
GAATTATAGTACACTCATCAATTCACTTTATTATTTACCTTCTAAAATCTCTTAAACCACTTTGACTACTTTGACCTTTTGGGGCTTCTAGATGACATAAGAGGGTCCTCCAACTACGTAAGGCCATAACTCTCAAACTGTGAGGAGTTATGTGACATTACACATACCACTAGAAATGGAATGACATGTACCATCCATATAAAATATTATTACCTACAAATATATCAAAACTAATACCATTATCCATCAAACAAACTTGGGTATGTTACCCAAACCTGGGTTCTCCAACTTCCCATGGCCATAACTCTCTAACCGTGAGGAGTTATGTGACATTCCACATACCACCGGAAATGGAATGATAATAAATATCCATACATGATAGTTTCAATGACAAATTCACTAACCTTCATCTCATTATTCCAAAAATAAGCATGAGTTCTCTAACCATACTTCTAGGATAACTCAATCTGCAAAGCATCTTCCCATGAGGTCTTTCACCATAAGGGGACCACTTTGGAGTTCATCCATTTCTACTTATTATCAACCATGAAAAGACAATAATGAGTCATCTTTACATCAAACAATCTTGGTTCCATGTCACCGGAAATGGAATGATAAGAAATATCCATACATGATAGTTTCAATGACAAATTCACTAACCTTCATCTCATTATTCCACAAATAAGCATGAGTTCTATAACCATACTTCTAGGATAACTCAATCTGCAAAGCATCTTCCCATGAGGGCTTTCACCATAAGGGGACCACTTTGGAGTTCATCCATTTCTACTTGTTATCAACCATGAAAAGACAATAACGAGTCATCTTTACATCAAACAATCTTGGTTCCATTACCCAACCTTTTTGCTACAGATCTTTCTTCAAGGGTTGACATCAATGACAACCAACCTTAATCAATACTTTGAAATTTGAATATTGTGGAGTCACCACTGAATTCATCCTTCATGGAGTCGCCAGATAGAAGATTACACCCAATATGATGCCCAACCTTTGTCTATCATTAAAATATAGAACTATGTCGTCTCCTAGGGAAGCTTGCTTCACACTCCTCTCCCCAGCAATGACGCCAATTTGTTATCACTCCAAGAGTCACTCTAGGTTGCAAATCAAGTGAGCTTGGTAACATAATCAACTGTGTAAATAAGCATATAAATTGGATCAAATTGAATGACTTGAGATGATCTCACTCACTTTAGACACATATGAATACACTTAGACAGATAAGGATTTCAACTATACTTGTTCAGAAGGTTTATATAAATATTTAAATGATGAATAATACTTATTATACCAGCAGAAACATACATATAGAAGAATACATGAATGGCTAGCTATAACAGGTAAGAATACTTGCAATTCTAGTTTATCAATTCCAATCAAAGATGACAGTTATCAATTATTATATAAACATGGAAAACATGAATATAATATTTACCCAAAGGTACAGAAAAGAAAGAAGATGAAGGTCTGAACATCTACAACAAAAGAAGCTTATATTCCAATATGCATTCAAAAGTCTTTTACAAAGGAGTCTCTCCAAGTCCTCCCAATCGAGCCCCACTATTAGCTCCTCCCTTGGTTCCTATTTATAGATATTACATGCTCATATACATCCAAAATAGATGTATCTCGTAACCTCTTCGGCTATCTTTAGTTTGTCAAAAAAATCCAACTCAAGTCTGAATTTGTGAGGTGGCTGGAAAATACAAACTGTCAAATTTCTGGAAAATGATTCTCAAAGATTCACCTATATCTCTCGAACCCAAACAGTTGTTGGAAAAATGAGAGAGTTTTTTGAAGAGCATATTGTTCTTGTGAAAAACCTCTCACTTTCCAAAAATACCTTTCCATATCATCGGAATCTATCTCCAAAAAAGATGACTAAAACAGGAAAACACGGATTTCCAAAATCTAGTCATATTCCTACAATCTTGGATTTGGTCCCTAGAATGTTTCCATCGAGGAAACGAAGTGCCACCTGCATGATTTGATGGGGGATGATATTATATTCAAATATATGTGTCCACCTTGACCCAAAAATCCTCTTTCCAAGTCAAATTTTGACCAAAGATCATCCATGTTGAAAGTTTGAAGAGTTGGTAGCGCAATACACTGGAAAAACACAGTTTGTGCTACAAACTCCTGTAGGTGATTGTTTTCAACAATTTTATCTAAAATCATTTTTAAAAATGAAATCAATGTTGGAAAAGGATGCTTTAAGACCTGAACTTTGAATTCATATCATATTAAATGTTTCAATATATCAAACTTAATCATTTAAACTTCTCCATACTTCATTTTACAAAACGGTTTATCCCAAAATGTAATACTCCAAGTGCTTAAGACAAACACTCAATACCTATGGAATTTTTTCTTGGAATATGAATACCCTGCACCCTGAAGAGAACCATTTTCCATAATATCACTGTAAACTGAGATGGATCTTCATGGTAGCAACGGTGGAAATGAATTCCACTTCAATTATCTATCTAATTCAGAACCATAAAAATGGAGATAAATCATTGAAGTGGAATCCATTTTCACCGTTGCTACCATGAATATCCATCCCAGTGAACCTGATGAGATAGAGGAAGGAGAGCGCCTCGCCTCTTTCATTCACAGATGTGGATGAAGGGTACTCCAATGCACTTCATCGTTGATAGCAGTAGCCAAAATAACTTCATCTCTGTATAGGGAGTCAAGTGGTTGGAGCTACCCACAACCATACACCATCAAGTGGCTCCTCCAAGGAAGCGATATTCGCTTCATCCAACAGTGTCACATGTCGTACGAAATCAATCCCTTCAAATATGAGGTATTGTGTGATGTATCCCCCTTGAATTTTGTGATGTTATTTTGGGCTAACCGTATTTATGGAAACTTCATGCTGTATATGAGTTTAGGATTTGCAGTGTTATTATTGTTTTGGACAAGATTTTTTACAGGATACCTAAGGTAGTGCCACCTACTTCCATTTCCTTGATCTCTGCTAAGCAATGAAGGAAGGTCATATCTTATACTGGGAAGTTTTTCTTCTTTGTGATTCGCAATCAACGTGAGTGGAAGGTCACAACCACATCCATGGCTTCCATGGACAATATCTCCATGTAGCAAAAGCAAGTGGATAAGGTCGTGATTCACTCTCAAGGTGAGTGGAAGGTCACAACTACATCCATGGAATTCGTGGCCAATATCTCCACACAGCATAATCAAGTGGATAAGGTCATGGAAGAATACAAAGACATATTCTCCTCACCCACCAAGGTACCTCTTCACTGTCAATTCAAGCATTCAACCGATCTGACCATCAATGCACCGCTACCCAATGGGCCAGTATACCAATGGGCCCTTAGCCAAGTGACCTGTGGTGGTGGTGGTAAGGAAAATTTCATGTGGGGCCTATCATAATAGAAATCATTCGATTATTTGAAGAAATGATTGTTCTCATCCCTAGTTCTCTCATTACCCGACCTGCAACAACCTTTTGAGATTGAGAAAAATGATTCAAACTATGTTTTGGGCACAGTTCTCACTCAACATAGACACTCAATGACCTATCATAGTGAGACACTATCAAATTTCATCAGTAAGTACCCTAATTACTACAAAGAAATGTAATCCATTTTTTAATCATGTTTCCAGTGGAGACATTACATTCTTGGGAAGGGGGAATTCATCCAAATTTATCATAAGTCATTGTATTTCATGTAGACATAAGGAAAATTACATAATGACCACCATCAGATTTTTTCCACATACTTGTAACTGTTCCATCTCAACATCAAGTATAAGATAGGATGCTCTAACCGCATCATTGATTTCCTCAGTCAACCTCCAGTTGCGAAAATCACCATGGTGATAAACTCATGTGGCCATGAGACCTTCAGATGGCCCCAACTCTATGAGAGAGATCCTGACTTTGATACTACTTACCATATGTTGGGAACAAACATAGTTGTCATTGACTTCCATCTTCAATATGGGATTTTGTGCCATCTAGGCCATCTCTATGTTCCAACAAACGAGTGGGAGAAGTTGATTTAGGAAGCCCACTATAGTTGGGTAGCAGGACACTTCGACATAAAAAAGACAGTGGAAGTGTTGCAAAAACATTTATGTTGGATGAAACTTCAACATTATGTCAACAAGTATATAAGTTCATTCATTGCCTATTCCATTTCTAAACCATCCATTAAGAGACAAGGAATGTACACCCCTCTTCCTACTCTCGACAGGCCCTAGGAATCCATCTTGATGGAATAAATGTCAGGCCTTTTGTCAACCAAGTGGGGAAATGACTCTATTTTTTTGTTTGTTCATCACTTCTCCAAGATGGGGATTTTGGCTTCCTGCAAGAAAAGCATAAGAGCAAGGGATTGCAAATCCTCATCCACTACCGAGATATTCTTTGAATGAGTGTGGGTACATTTTTGGATACCCTAAACCATCATCATAGATTGGTACTTCCAGTTCCTCATCACATTCGGGTCGATCCTATTGTCAATGTTGGACACCAAGATCACCAAAACCACTACCTTCCACCCGCATACGGATGTCCAAACCAAGGTCGTCAACCGAATGATCATGCATATCCTATGCATGTGAAATTCCAAGGATCCACACACATGGGATGAGAGTCTTCCTTATGTTCAATGGAGCTACAAGAGATCCATATATAGCTCAACTGACCACAAACCCTTTTAGGTGGGGTTTGGATTTCAAGCATTGGGTCCCATGGATGTTGCACTACCCCTTGTGGCCACCCAGGAAGAATTGTCCCATGCTCAAGCTAAAGCTGACAAAACCACCTGGTTCATTGAAATAATCATGAACATATACCAATAGGTTCAATATATTTTACAAAAGACAAATGCAAGTACAAGTAACGCCATGATCAACATTGGGTGCCACACACGTTTCAGGTGGGAGATAAAGTTTAGTTGCACTTGCAAAAAGAACGTTTTACAAGGCCCCATTGGAAGCTTCATCCAATCGACTATGGACCTTACACCATCACCAAGGATTGGATGATAATTATTTTGAGCTCAACATTCCCCCCTTCCTTGGCATTTACCCAGTTTTTAATTTGTACCTACTTTGCCCATGCTTTCCACCATTATTGGACACCTCGTAGATAGTAGAAAAGTTGACACTAACATAGATCAAACCTGAGTGCATGAAGCAAGAATACACTAATCATATTGTGGACACACATATCAAGGGTACTCACCAACGAAAGCTTCAACTTTATCAGGTTGTCAAAGCAGGGAAGCTCCTACACCAAGGCAAGTGGCTCACCTGGGGCCAAATTCAACAGAAATTTCCTCATATGATGAGGGAACTAAATGCAATGGATATCATTGATTAATAAAGGGGTATCAATGATAGAGGTGGATATCGGTGGACACCCACCTATTCCAACTGGCTCACATGCAGTTTTCATCTTTCTAGTTATTTTCCTAGCTTTCTAGGTCATAAACTTCTGGGGTCATTTTGAGGCACCAAACAATATTTTATGGGCTTGCCACAGTCACATTATACATGTGATGACAACATGTGTAATCCTCGGATACACCTTTCCAATGGAAAATCGTGCACCTAAAACGGAGATCATATAAAAAATTTACAACCTTGGGAAGTTGATGTACCAACTTACCCCATCAGGGCCCACATGAATTTTGGTGCTTCATCTCTTAGGGTTAGATTTTTGGATTTCTAAGGTTTTCTCATTCATGTGTGATGCTAAAAATGCCTTTGAAGCCTCATTTTACTCATATTCTCACGATTGAGTGCAACCGCCACATCTCTTCTCAAAGATGAGCTACCACCATTCTAGCAAGCTTGTTTTAGTCTGCATTTTACAATTTCAACATATTTATTTATCAAATAGAACTCAATTTTTACTGTATCTCTCTTATTGTTCATTGTATCTCTCTATTAGTATTATAGATATATATATTTCATTTCACTCTTCTCATAAAATATGGATTAGATCTAGATAAGGGTCATGCCTTAGGTCCTAAAGAAATATTTGAGGCATCAAAATCAGCCTTGACCATGGTTGGGGGAGGAATCTTAGGCATCAATTCCTACAAGTAGCTTCCAATGTTAAAGGGACATGAACGAGGACATAAAACACAACATAGTCTTGGATAGTTGGTTTGGACGGTCTTTTGTCATTTATGTCAACCATTGAAGATGGATGTTAACCCTTGGAGATCGATGTCAATCCTTGGAGAAGTTAGAAATCCCCAAAGGTGTGGCTATGTAACCAATATTTAATTGAGTATTATGTACATGAAGAAAAGTGAAATTTCAAGTATGACACTTATATATGGATAGTACCTGTCATGTTGTGATCCGGATTATTTTTGGCATGAAATGAGAGTGGAGATATAATAAATAAATTTACATAGATATATCATATATCCAATAATATAACAGATATTTATCAGAGATATAACCATAAACACAGATATACAGTAATACACAATTTCTATTAATGAGCGAAATGTACAAGACTGTAAAAATATAGAGTGAAAGACTTGCTATAATGGTGGCAGCTTATCTCTGAGAAGAGATGTGGCGTATACTCACATTAGAAATAATATGATTACAATGAGGCTCTAAAGGCCATTTTAACATAAATAAAATCCAAAACCCTAACCTCAAAAGATGAAAATCCAACAGTTGTTTGGGCCCCGTTTTGGGTAGTTTGGTGTATCAACTTCCCAGGGGCGTAACTTTGTCATACAATATCCATTTCGGGCGTACGATAGCTCGTTGGAAAGTTATAATAGATAATATTCATTTGGGGACTCAGTTAAATCCTTCAACTATAATTAAGGTTCTTGATTCCGAAAAACCTTCATTTAGGCCCTCAAAATGGCCTCGGAAGTTTAGGAACCGAAAAACTGCTAAAAATAGTAAATTGCCAGAAGATTGTTTGGAGCCAGTTGGAATAGGTGGCTGGCCATCGATATCCACCTGTATCAATCCTCCCTCCTTAGGAAGCAATGTTATCCATTGTGTTGAGTTCTCGGGGGAGAGGGAAAAGCCTTTCCTGAATCTACATCTTGATGAGTTGCTTTCTTTGTTGGAGATGTCGCACTGCTTAGCTTGTTGAAGGTTGTCACAAACCTATGGCTAGAAGGGTCGGCCATTTTAAACTATTCTGGATACATGAGATGATTGTGTGCAAAAGGAATCCTTGTTCTTTGCTTCAATCTTGTTGACCTACTTCTACTGGACAAAAGGTGCTTGGACTGAGGTTGCAATGGTTGTGGTGTTCTTCTATTCACCTTTTGGAAAGACTGTGAAGAAGTTGAATTTTTTAGTATGAGATACTACATTTTGGAACTGTTTATGTGGGACATTAGTTAGAACTACCTCTGGTATCCTATAGATATGATGCCCAAAAGTAATAATGACACTATGGGGTCGAGACTCATAAACACCATGACATTTCCACATATATAGTTGGCCCAAAAGAACATCACATACATCCAGTGGGGAAACATCACATAATACATCATCCTTTAAGGTATGGAGGCCATATGACAATTGACATTGTTGGATGACACAGAGGTCTCATCCCTGGCAAATCCACCCAATGTTGTATGGTTGTGGGTGTGGTGTTGTTGAAAATCCCAACTGTTTGACAACCTCTGCTGAGATGAGGTTCTTATGGCTTCCACTATCAACAATAAAATGTAGCGGGGTCCCCTTCACCCACATCTATGAATGAAAAAGGACCTCCCACTCTTCAGGATCTGTTGGTTCTTCTAGTTGAATTGTTGTGGTGATGACAATAGCAATGACATCTATGTCCATGATCTATCTTCTACCAGTATTTTTTGAATCAGATTTTGAATTAGTGTCTGGATCCTTGTCTTTGATCTCAGCCACCAATGACTATTTTGAGCGACAATCATTTGTGTTGTGCTAGGGGATTTTGTGGAAATCACACCATTTTATAGTGTCCTTCTTCATATTTCTGTTACCCTTCTTTTCATGTGGATTAGAATGGTTTTATGAAGGATTTTTATTAGGTTCTTCTTTATCATGTTTTGTTTGTTGTGTATTTTCATACCCAAACTCTCATTTGTTCCATTGCCTAAATTTATGCTCTATTTTAACAACATATCAATAAGCAACACCCAGTGTTGAGATGTCTAGAAAATCCATTTAAGTTTGGATGTATTTGTTTAGATCCCCACAATATTTCAGAAACAAATGTCGCTCAGAGTCTTTGATACCCAGCTTGGTGCGCAAGGTATGGAAGGTATTGGTGAATTTCAACACTGCTTTGTCCCATTCTTTCCATAGTGTGGTCCATTTCTTGTACTGTTCATCATAGTTTCGAACATGGTAATATTGTTCCTTGAGCGCATCCACAAAAAAATCCCAAGTGGGCTCGACCCCATATATTCCAAACTCCTCTTTGGAAATTTTGTCCCAATACGTTTCCCACCAATGTTTGTCATGGGGGAGATCCTTAAGCAGTGAAAAGGTGATCTTTTCCCTGTTGGATAAATTATGAAAAGAGAAATAACCATCTAGAAGATTTAACCATTTTTCTAGGGAATGTGCGTCTATCTATCCTTCAAATATGAGAATATCAAAATTAACTTGTACCTTGAAAAGAGAGGTGCCTCCAAATTTTCTGCTTGATGAAGATGTGCTTTTTTTTATCGACAGTCGTTGAAAGATGTGGTAAAAATTCTCCATCATTTCGTCCCTCTATCACGTGAGAGCTTTCTCAAGAAAAAAATTAATAGAATCTTCTGCTTTGTCGCTTTTCTTTTCTTCCGCCATGAAGGGTTTCTTGGGATTTCGAGAGATATTTTAATCAAGAGAGACCAGCTTGAGACCTAACTTGCTATACTCGGACCTTGTCGAGGACATGCACTGAAAAAATGATCAAGAACAACCTGCTCTGACACCACTGATCTGGATTATTTTCAGCACGAAATTAGAGCGTAGATATAATAAAGAAATGTACAAATATATATCAAATATCCAATAATAGAATAGATATTTATCAGAGATATATCCATAAACACAAAGATACAGTAATACACAATTTCTATTAATAAGAAAAATGTACAAGACTATAAAAATACAGAGTGAAGGATGTTGGATTACTGAGAGGAGGGGGGGTGAATCAATAATGAGAAATTATACCAATTATTAATCCTTTAAAACACAATGTATATTCTTTTACTTATTCAAACATGTTCATTTTTCCATCATCAATATATTACTGTATCATAAGCATTAACATTCATCTGTGCATAATAAAAAATAACAAACACATCCACACAATGCACAGTTCACCAATATTTACGTGGAAACCCAATGCGGGAGAAAACTAAAAATTGATTTTCTTATATGTCAAGAATTACATTCAAGGAAGCCCCAAATTCCAATTCTCTAGCTACAACTGGAAGGAGGCTTCAAACCCCTAATTTCTCAGGCTATAACCTGAGGGAAGCTCCAACTCCCTAATTCTCTGGATACAATCAGAAGGAGGCTGCAACCCCCTATGTTCTCCGGATACAACTGGAAGGTGGCTACAACCACCTATCCTTTCCCTATCCAACCGCCCTGAAACATAAATTCCAAATGTAGACAATATGTCACTGTCACTAAATCAACCACTCCCACTGTCAACATGTCACTATCAACCTGTACCAATCAACCTGCACCAAACAACATGTACCAATAACATGAACCATGCATCAACCCATACCTCAACTTGTACCATCAACAAGTGCATCAACCATGCACCAAATGTGTACCAATCATGCATCAAATAAACATAAACTATGACTCATCAAGATGGTTACACATGAAATTTGCACACCTAGGTACCTTGCCCTAAGTGTCGTAAAGTGTCGTATAATTGTTGCATACACCTTGACACCATGGAATCACCTATGTCACAATCCCTAGTCAATGTGGAGGATGGATATATTACATGAAGGTAGAAATACCAAGTACACATGAATTATTATTAATATTCATGGAAAATAAATTGATTAAGTGTGAGAATCGAGTGCACATGAATTATTATTAATATTCATGAAAAAGAAGGTAATTAATTGTGAGAATCCACCTCACATTTGGTTTCCTATTTTTTAGGGAAGGTGGAGGATCTCATGGATGGTTGAAATATTTCCTCCTTAAAATCCTTGAGAGATATTTCCTCCCCAAAATCCTTAAGAGATATTTTCTCCCTAAATATCTTAGAGATCCCTCTCTTAGTGGATCTAATGAGAGATCCTCTCCATGGTGGTTAAATCTCCAAATCTTATATAATGAGGGATTTCCATGGAGGACAGGGAATGGAGATTGAGAATTATACCAAAATTATGATCTCATGAGTGGTATGTCATTTTGAGCATCAACATTCTATGCATGGACTGTTTAAGCAAGGGTTTGGACAAGGGGAACTTAATGAAGTTGCTACACTCACATCTATGGTTGTAAGTTTTCTTCATTGTTGTTCTCATTAATATAATATGCTTAGCCTGTTTCTTTCAAGTCTATGTTTGATCTCACATGAACTTTTCTCTAATAGATATATTTGTTTCAAGCTAATCTCAGTAGAGTAGGAAGCTGGTTGTATCTTTGTTTGTCTACAGGACTTGTCGAGGAGTTTAAGATTGGAGCTCAACTTGGACTGTGCAGGGACAAACACTGGTAAAAAGGTACTTATTTTCTCCTTCCTCCTCACACATTAGTTTATCTAGATCTAAAAGGAAGTCAGTGTCCATGTTAAGCACCTTTTGTCTTAATAGCTAAGAGTCTAGCTCTCAAGAGGAGATCTACATGTCCACAGGGAGATTTTCCTACAACAAAGATGTATCAATATCATCAATTATACACCTCATGTATGTGCCAACTCATCAACTACTTGTCTCAACCATGTACCCAACATGTACCTCAAACATATACAAACCAAATACACCAATATAATCATCAAAATTTATCTAACAATTCATCACTCTATCCATAAACCCAATACCATAAACCATTACATCAAACCATGTGCCACAACCTCATTGTTATACTCTGTATATTGTCACACTGAGTCTTCCAGGACTCACCATCGGATTACTAGTTTGGTCCTCCGTATATTGCCACACTGAGTCTTCCAGGACTCACCATTAGATTACCAGTTTGGTTGTTCCCCACTCTGGTGATCTCGAATATTCCAAATGTTTTAGCTGCACCTAATACTTTAGATGTTAGTACATCACCCACACATCAACCTCACGTCGAATTTTTGCCTTCTTCACCCATTAAGTCTCATTCCATTTCTGTTTCTTTGCCCAGTGAAAGCTATAAAGCAAATATCCAGGTTGATCAGAAGAAGAAGAAACGAAAAGAGAAGAAGAAGAAGAGCCCGAAAAGGACCAAGGCCCCAACAACATCCGATGTTGGATCCAAGCAACTAGTACTGGGAGTGTTGATGAGGTCAACATGATTAAAATGACGAATCTGAAACCCAAATTCCCTTGCAGCCTTTGTAAGGTTAACCACTTTCCAAGGGATTGCCCCGGTCTTATCAAGGTCTTAGAAATGTGGTCCTCCAAATCATCGGCCTCTGTCGGTCATGCCGATGATACCCCGTCAACTAGTGATGTTAAGGTTGGTAAGAAGAAGAAAATTGTCAAGTTCTCTTGCATGTTATGCAAAGGTGATCATTACTCTCACCTTTTTCCTCGCATGGACGAGGCTTATTCTCTTTTGGAAAAACTTCAACTTCCAAACGTTTATCATGATATTTACCCCGACCCATAATTAGTTGATGGACTGGTCAATCTGGTTCCATCCTTGGTTAGTCCGGTTGATCAGATGGTAAATCTAGTTTCCTCCTCGATTGAACCACAAACCCAAGTAGTTGATCTAGTTCTGTCATCGATCAGCCCCACTCTTCCTCAAAAGATTGTAACCAAAGTGGTCGATCTTTTTTCATCCTCGGTCTATCCCACTCTCCCGTTAGAGAGTGACACCAAAGCAGTTGATCTGTTTCCACCCGTCGACCCCATTCTCCCCTTGGAGAATGAAACTCAAGTGGTTGATCCGATTTTGTCATCGGTCGATCCCACTCCTCCTTTGATGAGTGCCAAAGTGACTGATCCATTCCCTTCCTCGGTCAATCCCACTCTTCCATTGAGGAGTTCCAACATGATTGATCCAGTCCCTTCCTCGGTCAGTCCCACCCTTCATCCAAAGAGTGCCAAAGTGGTTGATCTGATTCCATCATCGGTCAATCTCACTCTTCCTATGAAGAGTGCCTACATGGTCTATCCTATCCAATCATCGGTCGATCCTACTCTCCCTCTAGAGAGTAAACCTGATACTGCCCAAGTTTTTCTCGTTGACACAGAATCTACCATGTCAGGGGGCATTCCTCCTTCTCCCGTGAAACCCCCTCCAAGTACTGAGAACATCCTTTTTTATTAGGGTGCGCTAACTAGATCTCGTCTTCCCTCTCACATTCCTTTCCAGATTACAGTACATGTTTGTGGTCAGGATGTTCCTCAAATGCTGATAGATGAAGGTGCGTCCGTTAGTATTTTTTCTTCTATTGCTTGGTACGCTTTGGGTTGTCCGCAGCTTGTGCCGATTACACATAATCTGTTAGCTTTTAACAGAAGAAATAGTCAACCTTTAGGGACCCTTCCGCAGTTTCTCGTAACTTTGGGAGGGAAAACTGTCTTTATTGATGTCATGGTAGTCCGAGACCCCGTGGATTTCACTTTACTCCTTAGGCGGGATTATGTATATGCTATGAAATCTATTGTGTCCACTCTTTTCTGTGGGATTTCTTTCCCTCACGATGGAAGAATTGTGACTATTAATCAACTTTCATTCATCGGTCTTGATGGTATTACCTCCCTAAATGGTTCTTATATGCAGACAATATCACCCCCACCGCATGTTAATTATGTGGCATTGTCTCCAATGACTTCAACTTCCGATGATTTAGATCCGATAGTTGACATGGTGATTTCTTCAGTAGGGATATTAGATCCTGATCTCCTTACCCCTGTCGCGGACCTCGACATGTGTTATTTCTAGAGTGATTATCTTCCATCCAGCAAAGATCTCTTGGAAGCCATGACCGAGTTTTGTCCCTTGACATGGTATCCTTCCAGAGCGTTATCCTCTTGGAAGCCATGATCAAGCGGAGGCTATGAGCATAGTTTCTCTTCTTTGTGGCAAGCTTGTTAAAAAATGAAACAGAGGTCATGAGCATAGTTTCTCTTCTCTATGGCAAGCTCGTTAAAAAATGAAACAAAGGTCGCGAGCATAGTTTCTCTTCTCTATAGCAAGATCGTTAAAAAATGAAACAGAGGTCACGAGCATAGTTTTTCTCTTCTCTGTGGAAAGCTCGTTAAAAAATGAAACAGAGATCACGAGCATAGTTTTTCTCTCTATAGAAAACTCATTAAAAAATGAAACAACAATCTAGGGATCGAACCTGGAACCCTGAGCATAGTTCTTTTCCTGTGTCAAGCTCGTTAAAAAATGAACTGGTCACCTCTCTTGAACCTTATTTTCATCCACCCTTCTCCTTTTTCTTATCTACTAGAGAAATTGGTGACAACCTCAAAGTCGGTGAATGAATTGAATCTTGGAGGGAATGTCTCCAGCCTTTGATGATCATTCTAGAGTTAAGCCACTAGCTTTTCAATATGGGGGCATACCGAGATTAGTCTTTGTTCTTTCTCGTGCTCGTAAATACATGAGAATGAATCCAGGTAAACTTTTATCTCTTTTTCGAACCTGTATGATACATGAAAAAGGAACCCCTTGGAGTCTCCTTTACGCTCTTTTCAGACTCTCTAAACATGAAAAGATTGTCGAGTGATATTTCTTCCTTTCCCACTCGTTAAAAGGTTTGAAAGGGCATCTTTTGAGTGATAATTTCTCTCTTTTTTTACCTCGCGAGACTAACATTACGAAAAAGGACAACATTGGAGTCATCTTTAAGTTCTTTTCAGACTCTCTAAACATGAAAATATTGTCGAGCGACCTTGTTCTCTTCACGCTTGTTAAAGCATTTGAAGAAAACGTCTATTGAGCGATAGTTTATCTCTTTTTCGGTCTCATCAGAATACTTTATGAGAAAGTAACTAAGAGAGTTCTCTTTTAAGTGTTTTTTCAGACTCTATAATCATGAAAAACCTTCGAGTTTACCTTCTTTGGACTCATTAAACCATCATACATTGAAGGGTCCATATGGGATCGAACCCTTACTTCTTCTAGTTCATTAAATAAAGGAAGTGGAACTTACCGAAGCTGAGTTATATCGAGCATGTGTTACCCTCATCGAGCTCGTTAAATTAAAAAGAGGTACTCATCTATCTGGATGGGGGAAAAAATTGAAGGAAGCAAGCCAAGCAGTTTTTGTGAACATTACCAGTAACTCTTAGAGTCGCCCTTGAACACGGCGCTTTGCCTTTGCAAACATATTAATCCGCCGAACCTCTGCACTGAACCAATCCTTTGAGCTTTTCTTACTCCTTTGGGTCACTCGACGAAAGTCACAGTATCCACTGCATCATCGTGTTTTGGTCCATGTCATGTTTCTAATGTTGTGCCTCAGTGTTCAAGGGAAGATATCTACCTTGAGAGTCAGACATAAAAAAATATATTGTTTCAATACCTGTGTCAGTCCATGTTCATTTGATCTACCAATTACATCTCTGTGTTTGTTTCATGTCGTTGATGGGGGATACATCAAGGCCCTCCTTGGATGACTCTATTCTTGTTGAATTCAACACATTATCCAGGAACTAGACTTAGAAACCAATTAGTACTTTGGGACCGGCATGCCTCAATGGCAGGCCTCCTCACATTCGACAATGGGTTTACATCATTGACCTCTGATCGAATGATTCCACGGATGTTCAACTTCAGCTCATATATTCACACTCGTTGGAATGTACTAGAGTACCTTGGGAATCATTGACATCAATGGTGACTTCCCTCGCGCTTGTTAACGGTTTACATCATTGACCGGTAATCAAGTGGTTTCTGCCATGTTTGACATTAGGACATCTATTCACATGGTTAGATTCGTACTACATTGGGATCAGTAAGAAGACCCTGGGTTGAGTGATCACTCTGATATGTACTTTGCCCAAGTTGTGGCATAGTTTCTCTTGAACAATGACACATATATTGTCACATAGATCCACTTTGTATTGGTTGTGGCTATGTCTTGTCATCTCATAGATCCACTATGTATTCTTCATGGCTACGATCAATTCAAGTCATGGGGGTATAGATCCACAGTGTATCTTCAGTGGCTATACCTTTTTGTCAATATAATTATGGATCCGCAGTGTATTTTATGGTGGACATATCTTGCAAGTCTTTATCACCCAAGCATAGGTATGTCTACCTTGGGTTTGAAACATGTCATAATATTTGTTGGATGTTTGTTTGTATTTTCTACCAGGTTCTCTGATTCCACACCCTTGCTTTAAAGATTTGTAAAGTGTTTCGGCCATCATTCTCTCTTCTGACCTCGCACTTTAGGGGGCATTTTGTTACACATGAAATTTGTGCACCTAGGTACCTCGCCCTAAGTGTCGTAAAGTGTCGTATAACTGTTGCATACACCTTGACACCATGGAATCACCTATGTCACAATCCCTAGTCAATGTGGAGGATGGATATATTACATGAAGGTAGAAATACCAAGTACACATGAATTATTATTAATATTCATGGAAAAGAAATTGATTAAGTGTGAGAATAAAGTGCACATGAATTATTATTAATATTCATGAAAAAGAAGGTAATTAAGTGTGAGAATCCACCTCACATTTGGTTTCCTATTTTTTAGGGAAGGTGGAGGATCTCATGGATGGTT